>WSFP011394014.1:0-27616 GCA_009831015.1 Picea engelmannii
TATTATATTATGAAATTTTATGGGACAATCTCTAATACATACAACATTGAGCTAGGAATAATTAAAGTTATAGCTTGTTGTGTTAGGGGTAGATAATATATATTTTGATTATTTTTACAATGTTGTCCTAATCAAAAGCTGAATTTAAGTTTGATAATAAGATGCTCGATCTTACTTGGCACCACTAGATTGCACTCTTAGAGACTCCATGATTGGAAACAATTGTATTAGCTATTTAGAATCTGAACAATTTAGGGAATAAACCACTTTTATTAACGATGCTGATATAGTCTTATGCCTATGACAAATAGATTTTGAGTTGTTTTACCTACTACCTTAAAACAAAATAATTACTTACATTGATTGGTACCAGGGTCGATGCATTATATTATCTTATTAATGATTGATTAAGAAGTACCTTGTACTCTATTAAGGGTGATACGATTTATGTTGATACTAATGTATTACTTAGACACTTTAGTAGTGATATCCAATTTAAGTGGTGCTAGTTTTTTGGGGCATAAACGTAGGAATTTATTGCTATCTTTTGTGTGATGTGATGATAATGAAGTGCACTTTTTAACTAATTAAATACAAATTGATATTGTAATTAGATTTTGATGAGAAGTGAAGTTGATAAGATTAGATTGTTTACCTATTAAATGTTACTCGATATCGGGGAACGACCTTATCATGCAGTTGACATAGAGTACGAATAATGTCGTTGATTAAACATAGATTATTCTTTGGTTCTTATCTTTATATTTTAGGTAATAATGATTATGATATTGTCTCAATGGTACCTATCTTGACTTGGTTGTTTTGTAAAAGGAAAAAAATAATTACATGTTGTAGTCGCTTACACTTGTGTTGTTAATAGGGGGTGTTACATATGGTATCAGATTCAGGTTCAACTCTGTAATGACGAACCTGTTACTCCTTCCATTGTTTTCTTTTCTAGTTAAAGATGTATTGCTAATAAAAATTTGGATTTGTTAATTACAAATATCATGGTAAGAGAACGCAAGATGAGTAGACGACGTGGTGTGGGAGGAAGAGGTATGCTTCCTCTTAGAGCATCCATGCATGAGGGATCAACTCCACTTGGAAAAGAGAACAATATTGAGCAGGAGCAAGTTGTTGTGGGAGATGTGGTAGTAATGATGAGATCCTTCGAAAGGATGTCAAAGGCATTGATCAACCTCTTGGATCGAGATGAGGGCAGAGAGTCGGTGCCCAATGGCTTAGCCACTGAGGCATGGTTGGAGAACATGGCTATGTGCTTCACACTACGCAATTACACCTCCAACATGAAAGTACACATGGTGGTCTTTGAACTGAAAGGGAATGCGCTTCTTTGGTGGAAGACACTCTTACCTCAATTAAACATGATCGTTGAAGGCCTATCATGGGAATTGCTTGAGGAATGATTCTGGGAGAGGTACTTGTCCGATGAATTCATTGAGTGTCAAATTAATGAGTTTAATTTATTATCATAGCGTAGTCATATGGTACCGGAGTATGAGGCTAGGTATATGGAGCTACTTAGATATGTTCCACATTTGAACAGTGAGAAACTAAAGGTTAACAAGTTTTAGTTCGGCCTCAACTTTAACATTCATGCGAAAGTGAGGATCTTGATGCCTCGGATGTTGCGTGATGTAGTTCAGAAGGCCCTCATTGTTGAGGAAGAGATAAATAGTGGGGGTCATGTAAATATTTGTTCCATACAGATAGGACAAGTGCCACCTAGAAATAGACAAGAAAGGGAGAATGAACTCTCTAGAGAGATAAGTCCCCGAAATACAGGATCTCATGTCGCGTGTCCTTTTGATTTCAACGGTGAGGATTTACTTTGGAAATCTGGGCTTCAGTAATTTCGAGGTTAAAATCTTCGAAATGTTAAACCCCTGAAGCAGAAGATCTCCTATCGCGTGTCCTTTTGATTTCAATGGTGAGGATTTACTTCAGAAATCTGGGCTTTGGGAATTTCAAGTTACAAATCTTTGAAACGCTAAACCCTTGAAGCGGAATATCTCCTGTCGCATGTCCTTTTGATTTCAAAGGTGAAGATTTACTTCGGAAATATGGGCTTCAGGAATTTCAAGGTGAAAATCTCTAAAATTCTAAACCCCGAAGCAGAAGATATCCTTTCGCATGTCCTTTTGATTTCAACGGTGAGGATTTACTTTGGAAATCCAGGCTTTGGGAATTTCAAGGTGCAAATATCTGAAATGATAAACCCCCAAAGCGGAAGATCTGACGTTGTGTGTCCTTTAATTTGGACAACTCGGATTTACTTCAGGACTTCCGGGTTTCCCCTCTCATTTTCCTCTGGAGTACTTTCTCTCGGAGTTGCATATCAGGTGCCACACGTCCTTCTCCATCAGATGGTCATGATTTAATTCGAGAATCTGGGCTTCAAGAGTTTTAACTGCTCCCCTCTTTCTTGCATCTGAAGTGTTTTCTCCCGAATTCCACTGATTATTTCCATGTGTCCATCCAAATCTAGCGGTGGTAGTTTACTTCAGGACTTCAACACTTCCCCTTCTCATTTTCCACCAGAGTACTTTCTCTCGAAGTTAAATATCAAATGCCACACATCCTCCATATCGAACAATAATTATTTACTTTGGGAATACAGGCTTAGAGCATTTCAACTTCCCCACTCTTGTTTTCCTCTGAAGTAGTTTCTCCCGAACTTCACATATCTTTGCCTTGTGTCCTCCTCAAATTGAAAGTCATTGTCCACTTCAGAGCTCCAACTCTACATGCAGATCGCCCCCACGAGCTCTGAAGTGCCAAAGTACGTGGAAGTCATCACTTCATACATGTGGTGCTCTAATCAGTCATGACATGTGGCATTTAGCTAGCACCGACATGTGTGACTTCTCTCTTCAAAACACATCAACATAGTGACGTTAGACCACCGCGTCAGATCATCCTCCGGGAAGTGTTCTTTTTCGGCACCAAAGTAGTGCGATCTCCAAGCACGTTTAGAATGATCCTAAAGTCGGCAGGCAGATAAACCTTAGTAGTGGAGCTAAATTTAGTAGGTTCCCAGATAACAGATCATAATCAGATCAATGGCCACATTTCATTGCGGGGACACAACATGCTCGAACGATAAAATTCTTGAGCGGTCTCGCAATTGAAATTGTGGTATAGTAAAAGAGCTATGTGGCATCACCTGGTGAATTGTGGGCCAAAAAGTGGGTTACTTCAAACCACCCCCTCATGCCCCCGCAAAATAGAGAAACATAAGGGGACGCTGGAGCAACACCTATCATCCACGTCATGTATCCCGCTCACCCTCCAGCATGTCGCACCTTGCACATCGGTTTCCCCGTTTTTCTCCCCACCTACACTTGCCCCCACGTCATCCTATTCATGAGAAATTACTCTTTCTTGTAACCGTTAGCCTTCACACGAAGAGCCAATGCTGAGCCACCTGTTACATTATCACTCCTCCATATTTTCAACTAACATTTTTTTCAATGGAATCAAATGGCGAGGACACTAAGAAAATGATTATGAGAGCCTCAATGGACATGTGAGTACAATTCAAAGAACAAAGGGAAACGAAGCACATCTGGAAGAAGATGAAGAGACAGATGAAAGCGCCAACTCAAACAATATCATCATGTTGTCATTTCATTCAAATTACATTGCATATTTAGGAGATATTGTATGAAGCCCAACGATTTTTAAGTTGTGATAATTTTTGTATAAATAAATATATTTCAGATCTATTCATGGCTTCTTCTTTCTGGATGTAATAGAGAAAACTCTCTTTTTTTTAGTATTAATACAAGTGCAGACAAAGATTCCAAATTATGTTCAGTTTGAGTTGTGTGTTTCTCTTGTATTTCCATATCTCTGAATTTCCTCATGTAATTCTTGATAATTGATTGATTGCAATTTAGTATCACAACTATTGTAATCATATTATCTCAGTAATTCATTAAGTGAACATTTTTTCCTCTGTGAATGTTGTAATTAATACAAGACCTGCAAGTTATTTGAATTGTTGCATCTTATATCATGTTCAAGGGTGCACCCTTTATTCTTCTACTGCAACAAGGTGAGACTCTTCTATAATTGATGCCTTACTTTGTTTAACATTTTTGTAATTTTATTTCACACCATTTGATATCATAATTGTGACTCAGACAACAAAATACAACCTCTGTACTATCTTATTATTAATTTCATTTAAGGATTTTTCTTATAGAACTAAAGGTAGAAAAAAAACTCTTTTAAAACATCATTTTTAAACATTCCTGATACCTGACATTACTCTTTGAGCCTTAAGTTTAATATCAGGATCAACATGATCCATGATATCTATTTAAAGAGCATGGAGGGTCATTTTCCAATGATCGATTGTGAGAAACTCTCTTGTAAAATCTCTTTGTAATATTTTTCTTTTTCATTAATAAACTGCTCCAAGTGGCCACGTTGGTTGGGGTCGTGGATGTTTCCCCGTAGGGGTTTTACCACGTGAAAACATCAGTGTGTTAATATTTGATATGGTTGTGTGAGTGGTTACTGAATTTTTTCATCCTCTGCTGGAATACCTGTTTTGTCGAACATGGTATCAAAGCTTGTTTGAAGACCCTCTCCTGTTGTAGATCGAGATCGTGAAGCTGAGTTGCCTCATCTCCATTTTCTATCATTTATGTACATTTTTGGGTTGAGAGGACTATTTCATTGCGTCTAGAGCGCTCGTTTCAGTCAAGAACACTTTTTTTCACTAGAAAAGCTTTATGTTTTCCCAAGATACGACCATTTTAGTCAGATATGGAGGTATAAAGCCTGGATATGCATTTTTTTAATTTTTGCAAAGAATTATTTTGGTTTTATATTATTTATTTTCGGGTTGCTATTATTTTATATCTGTGTATGCTCTTTTCCCCATTCTCTGTGTTATATCGAAAAATAAGAAACAAATAGGAAAAGGTGCATCTTTCGGGTAAGCTAATTGATATCGAACCCTTGTTGTCATTGAGAACCGAAATTTATTTCTTGTGTGAAAAGATTTTTTTTTTAGAACAACAACAACACCCCCAATCCTCTTCCTAAAAAATACAATATGTTGACAACAACAACAACACCCCCAATCCTCTTCCTAAAAAATACAATATGTTTTGCTAGACCATTTGGTTAAAAGTTGCCTTACTAAGTAAGAGGTCTTGAGTTCAAGTCTCTCTTTTGTTACTTTTGTGACAAACGATCCTCTTGGTGCACCTCGGTCCCTTTGCATCTTGTTCACAGTGATTTGTGTGTTCCACTTTCTTCTCCTTATTTTTATGGGTAAAAATATTTCTTAACTTTCATTGATGACTTTTCCAGACGTACTTGGGTTTACTTCTTAAAAATTAAGAGTGAAGTTTTTGACAATTTTTTGGCCTACAAGGCCCTTGTAGAAAAGCAATATGGACATCAAATTCAAAAGTTAAGAATAGATAATGGAGGAGAACATGTGAACAAAACTTTTACAAGTTTTTGCACTACACAGGGCATCCAAATGCAACACATTGTTCCATATACACCACAACAAAATGGTGTTGTTGAGAGAAAGAACCGCACACTAAAAGAAATGGCTAATTGTATGATCCAATCTAAGGGATTAAATATAAAGTATTGGGCGAAAGCAAACAACTATGCAAATTACATAGTAAATCACACTCCCACAAAGGCTCTTAAAAATATAACACCGGAAGAATCTTGGACTAAAATTAAACTAGATGTACGCCACTTCTGTGTATTTGGCAGTATAGCATGGACTCACAATCCTGATGAGAAAAGGAAAGAATTGTAGACTAAAAGTGAGAAGTGTATATTTGTTGGTTATTTTGAAGATGTCAAAGGTTATAGAATTCTTCAACCACATTGTAATGAAATTATTATTAAAAGAGATGTTAAATTTGATGAAAATATATTGGCTTGCGAATCTAATTCAGAGATTGTGTCTTCTTCAGCCTGTGATCCATCTTTGACGTTTGTGCCTTCTTCTGTTCATATTCTATTTTCTTCTTCAGATTATGATAGTGAGGATGAAAATCCACCTCTGCCTCCTCACCTTCCTTGATACGACTCCCTTGAACCTAAACCAGTACGAGCTCCACAACTTTCTAGATGGGTCCATTCAACATGAGAAGCAACTGGTGATCTTGTTAGTGATCCTTTAGATCAGTGTCAGACACGTTCACAGTTCCAATGAGCCTCTTTTATTTTGGCTCAAGTTTCATAGACTCGTGATCCAAAGACATTTGCAGAAGATTTAGGTCATCTAGATTGGGATACATAAATGAATGAAGAGTATCGTTATTTAATGGTTAATGATATTTGGAATCTTGTACCTCTTACAAAAGGAAGAAAACATTTCAAATGTAAATGGGTCTATAGAACTAAGTATGCATCAGATGGAAGTGTTGAAAGACACAAATATTGGTTAGTTGCCAAAGGATTTTCCCAAGTTGAAGGAATTGAATATAATGAAATATTTCCCCATGTAGCCAAAATGAATTCCATATTCCTTGTTCTTTCCCTTGTTTCCTCACATAAATGGGAGGTCTATTAGATGGATGTTAAATCTACCTTCTTGCATGAAGATTTTCAAGAACAAATCTACATGGAACAACCTCTTGGCTATGTCTAGAATGACTCTAGCCTTGTTTGTCTCCTTAAGAAATCTCTTTATAGTATTAAGCAAGTTCCTCGAGCTTGGTCAAAATGGACAACTTTCTTATTGACACTAGATTCTCTAGAAGCCATTCTGATTCTAATGTTTATCCCAAGAAAGTAGGAAGCTATCTCATAATCCTTTTCCTTTATTTTGATGACCATATCCTTACTGGTAGTGACCCAAAACTTTTAAGCCATGTGAAAACCAGCCTTAAGAAGAAATTTTAAATGACAAACTTAGTTTTTTGCACTATTTCCTTGGCCTCCAAGTTTTGCAAACCAATGAAATAAATTTTCTTTCCCAGCCTAAGTATGCTTGTTACCTTCTTCGTCCCTTTTACATGGATGATTGTAAACTATCCCCTTCTCCCTTCCAATCTCGAGTCAATCTTATTGCCACATGTACTTCTCCCGAAGTTGATGCCACCATGTACTATTAGTTAGTTGGTAGCCTCTTATATTTGACTCATACCCATCTTGATCTTTCCTTTGTTGTTGATCTTGTTTCTCGATATATGAAAAAACCCCATGAAAGACATTGGAAAGCAGCTAAAAGGATACTTCACTATATTTGTGGTACAGTTCAGTTTGAAATACATTATAGTTCAGGGGCGGTCCTTTATTGGTTGGTTTCACTGATTCAGATTGGGTCGGTGACCCTAATGATTGGAAGTCTATTGCAGGTTATGTTTTCAGCCTTGGTTCAGGACCTATCACTTGGGCCTGTAAGAAACAACATGATATTTCAGTTTATTTAGTAAAATCAGAGTACCAAGCAATGGTAAATGCAAGTCAGGAAGCCTTGTGGCTTCAACAGATCCTTTCAGAGTTTGGATTTTAGTAGCAGCATCCAACCAACCTTTTGTGTGACAATCAGAGTGCCATCAATCTAGCCAAAGACCTAGTTCAACATGAGCACATCGAGCTACACATGCAATTCATCAGAAATCTCATTCATGATCAAGTTATTGAAGTTCTATTTTTCCCTACAGAAGATAAAGTTGTAGACATTTTCACAAAATCTCTTACAGAAGCGAAGTTTTCCAAACTTCGATCTATGTTAGGAGCTTAGGAAGTTGTCATTAAGGGCAGATAGGCTCTAATGCCTCCTTCCTTCTCCTATTGTGTCACTATTGTAAATCATTCAATCATATCCCAAGTTGTTTATAAGGGGGAATGTTAGGATATTTGGAAACTTAGGAGTTAGTTAAGATCTACTTGGTCTAATGTTTCATTAGGTAAAAGTGTGTTTCTTAGTGTGTTTCTTTAGTATGCATTAGTGTGCATTTGTAGTTAGGAAATCCAACGGTCACGATATGTTCCCAACATAGAGTGATGTGACGGTTCATATTCTCCCTGATCTTAACGGTCATTGATCCATGGCCTTACACCCGATTGGTCCACGATCTCTATTTAAATAGAATGGAGGGTCATTTGTTGATGATCGATTGGGAGAAAATCTCTTGTAAAATATCTATGTAATATTTTTCTTTTGTATTAATAAACTTCTCCAAGTGGCCGCATTAGTTGGGGCCATGGATGTTTCCCCATAGGGGTTTTATCATGTGAAAACATTGGTGTGTTGATATTTGATCTGGTTGTGTGAGTGGTTACTTAAGGTGTTCGTCCTATGATGGAATACCTGTGTTGTCGAATATATTACGAATAAATAAAATAATAAACCAACCATTGTAGATATAGCGCATTTTGGGGTGAACCATGTTAAGACCTTGTGTCTTGATGTGTTGATTATGTGTATTATGTTTTTGATACATGTGATGGATGGTTAGTATAGATTTGTTTACTCTCTGTGGTTACCATGCAATGATGGTAAATGTTTAGTATTCTAAATATGTCACTAATATATGTTGTTATGATCATGCACACTTAAATTAATGATGAATGAATAAATGTTAAGTCGAGTAATGTCGTGCACATAGCATATTGCATGATAATTAAAGTTTTAGTAATAAAGACTTCCTGCAGAGTAGATGAATGGTTAATGCATAGTATGGTCATGTTGAATGTGTCACTTCCCCACCAGTGCAAACACTCAGTTCCTATAGCCTCTCTATATGACTCGGGTGAGAAATCACTTTCTTGTAGGTGATTCTGAAATGGAAAGTGTCTAATGGTTTTCTAATGATTAACCTCAAGTATGCCCATTGCACGCCAAAAAAAACATATATTGATGACAACATTCATTGATAGCAACATCCTATGATGATAAAATTCACTGACATCAACATCACAACTTCAAAACAATGCACACAACAACATCAAAGACCTTCATCCCTTCATGTCACACCATGGGAATAGGAAAGACATCAATAAAATCTCTTAGACTTCTCTTGCACACCTTTAGATCCCAAAAATACACCCCGACACATTTAGCACACCTCATATCACTTCTGAACACCTCAAAATTGATATATTTCTTGGTTTCTCTCCAAATGAAAAATTACATCATGTATTTATAGTAATTCTCTCCCCACCTTCAGGGTCAACCTCTAAATATTGGTTGAGCTAACCTCAATTTTCTTGTTGGGTTATGGGATGGAAAAATTCATATCTCTTCATTCATAAGGAGTTATAGGCAATGATACTGTTGGAAAGGTATTTAAAAAATATTTTCAACTATATAACTTGTGATCCCATTTGATATAGGTATGCAGGGTAAACATTCGTTCAAATATAGGGTATCCAAACTGACCAAAATTAATACTTTCAACAATATCCATCTTGCAATCCTTATCTTGGGCATATGTAGGATTTTAATATTTATCTTTGGAATATTGTAGGCTCCCCTATCTTTGACATCAATGAAAAATATATTTCCAACACTTCCTTCCACATCTGATTGTATCATTTCATAGATTTTAGTTGGAGACTCTACATAGGTTGATTTTTTAGGAGAAGGCACCATACAATTAGATAATGAGTGAATCCATGATGTTCTCCTTCTTCCTCACATCTCTACCAATCTACTCTCAATTTATCAAATATTTCATTTTGTTGATGGGAAACAATAAAGTTTTCTCCTAATGATGTAGTCATTCGAGAAATGCAAAAATCAATCCATTGTTGTTTCTTTTGGAAGAGTTGATCATAATTATTGATTGTACATGTTCACTTATTTTGAGCCTTCCTATGATTCCACTTTCATTTCATATGTTGATTATTTGAGTAGACTTTGGCATGAAATATTTGGACATATAAACTATAGGTATTTGTGGTAGTTAAGAACACAAAATTTGGTGCATTGGTGGAGTTGGTATATGTTGTGTTCTTGGAAAACAACATCAAGATCATTTTCCTAAACGTAAGGCCTTGCATGGTACCACACCTATTGAGTTGGTACATATTGATCTCATGTCATTTCTGGCTTATTTATTTTTTAGGGGCTAAGTATGCACTCACTTTTATTGATTCCTTCTCATGTCACCCTTGGGTGTACTTTCTTAAGTACAAGAGTGAGCTCTTTTCTATTTTTAAAACCTTCAAGGATTTTGTTTAGAAGTAGTCCTATATTTTTGTTAATAAAATATTCACAAATAATAGAGGGGGAGTATATCAATCATTCATTCAAGTATTTTTGTAGATAACATGGAATTCATCATCAACACTTTTTTCCCTACAACCCTCAACAAAATGGTGTTGTTGAAAGAAATAATTGGACACTGAAAGAGATGACAAATTGCATGATTTAGTCCAAGAACATGGCACCTTATTTATGGTTAAAACAATGAATTGTGCTAATGAAATTTAGAATCCGATGCCTCATAGGGAAATGTGACATATGACTCCAATGGAATCTTGGACCCATGTTAATCCCAATGTCTCTACTTTTAGGGTATTTGGAAATCTAAAGTGGACCTTAATACTAAATGAAAAGTGAAAACCATGGAGAAGAAGAACCAACCACTAATATTTGTTGGTTACTATGAGGATAAGTAGGCATATAGGTTATTTTAACATGTTTATAAATATATCTTGTTTCTAAGGGTTTTCCATTTTGATGAGCGCCTCAAGCCCACATTGTCTCCTACTCCTCCCATAGATCATCATGTTGATGACAGTGTTTATCATGATGCCAGTTTTTTTGGTAGAATAATAAGTCGATGAACATTTTGTTGCTACAAATAACACTACTAAAGATGAAAATAATTAAGAAAATATGACATCACTAAAAACAAAACATGAGAAGCTTGAACAAGAACAACATGATCAAGACAACATTTGAGGAGGTGATTTCATGAGTGAAAGAGCCTTGAAAAGTATGGCTATGATCCAACAAATTTTAATTATTTTTCCTTTGAACCTCACCATACTCAATCACAAAAAACTAGTAACTCTTTTTTTATTCATTCCATTTCTAATAATCCATGTCAATTTTCTGATGTTGATGGGATTCACAAATGGGAAGCTACCATGATAGAGGATCATTCTTCCTTGTTGAAGAATCACACATGGGGTATCATTGCTCTTCCTAAGGGAAAAAAATTGGCTTATTGTAAATGGGTCTACATAACAGTAAGGTCTCCTGTGACACCCAATGATCACATGCACTCCTTGGGAAGACTTGGAGATGATCCAATTAAGATAACATGAGGAGCATGTGATCAGTTGGGTGATCAAAGACATGTGTGCATGGAAATAAGAAACTTGGGTGCACGATGGTGATGTGTAGCACCAAGGGGACCTCTCTTTCCTTGTGATGATTGATGGAGACTTGAGTTTCGTTTGGGTTAGGAAGGGGTGACTTGGGTTCCTACCCAAGGAGTGGACTCCCCTACCCTTGGAAGCATGGGTGCATTGAAGAGATTGGATGAACCCATCGACACACCCAAGCATATTCACATAGTTGGTTTGAAGAAATGCACAAGGAAGAGGTGCACCAAAGAGGTTGTGGCATGTTGGCATGAGGAGCGCACCCAAGGTTGGGGCGTGCTAGTCCCAAGGGACATGCGAGGTTGATGAGCACAAAAGTTCATAGGCATGTCGATCTGTGAAGGGACATGTCAGTTTGTTTGGGAATGTTGGTCGATGAAGTGGTGTGACACATGCAAAGAACGCAATGGTTTGTGAAGGTGATGTTTGGATTCCATATAAGAACACAAGGGTGCACATCCAAGGAAGTCAATAAGAAATAAGGCACAAAGAGAAATTCAATCGACTGAGGCAAGGATGAACATAATGTAGATTTGTAAAGACATGGAATAAAAATAATCAAGAGTGGGACACGCAAGGAGAGTTTGGGGAAGTATGAACATAGGTTTGTGTGAGGAATGCTAAGGTAAAACCAAAGTCTACGTTATCTTGGTGAAGTCTGCGACAGAGAAGAGAAAGTGATTTTGTGGAAGCACGCACATATAGGGCAGACCATAGGGGTTGTGAAAATTATTGCAACAAAGAGTCTTGGTGGGATGTGTTAGTCCATGATATGTACTGAAGCACATAATTATTCTTTGCTAGTCATGTGGTAATTCCTTCTTCTAGGATTCAGGCATTTAAAATTTCATAGTTTTAGAGTCATCTTTTATGATTATGACTCAAGAAGTTCGCAACACCTTCAAAAATAAGGCATGTGTCAAATATTTGGTAATGATGTTTTCATAAAAAGGATATCTAACATTTTTTTCTGGTCTTTAGTGTCATTCTATAATCATTCATCCTTCATGGTTTGTCATTGCAAATATTTATCACCATTTGTGGAATATCGTTGCAAATTGGTTCAACGCTACGAACTAATTTCTTGTAGCATCTTTCTATGATTTTTTCATCATAACGTTTGAATCCCGATTTGGGTTCTTATGAAACTTGGTGTGGGGGAAACACATGATTTTTTCGACTTGATAGAAAAACATCATCCTGACCCATTTCGTATTTTTGGAGAAAAGATAAAATCATCACCGACAAGAAAGTTGGTAGTGCATGTTGTCAAAGGCACTGCAAACTCTAACAGTCTCACAAATCGAAGCTATGGGATGGATTCCAGTTTTTAGGGAAGGTTCAAATGGTTTCCTAGGAGTTATTTGGACATGAGTGACATGTGTTATATCACCAAATCAAGCATCAAAACCTATTTCAAAAGGCATTTATCACAATATACAAGATAAAATGGAGGAGGATTCTATGTATCTCCTTGATTTAGACCTTATTAGATTAGAGAGAGATAATTCAATATATATGGAGGGGATTTTGATAAGGAAAGGGTTGATTTCATGACTAGAGAGAGCTTGAGAGAGTTGCATGGGTATTTTATCTGTGTATTTGTAAGCCTGAGGGCATGTACTATAGGATTTTCTTCCATTAGAGATTCATGAAAGTTGTGATACCAGACTATTTTTCTCTTGTTTCCATTGTTTCTTATCATCTTGCTTGAGAAATATTTATAGACTTTGAAGATCAAAAGATTCCTTTGGTCAATGGATTCATGTGATACAAAGGATTTGTGGTAATTTCCTATTAATCATTGATTATTGTTCAAGCACTCTTTTATCTATCTTTCAGAAAATATATTTTTTAAGTGGATATTTTTCTTTTTGTTTACCTTCTATTCTTATACCCATCCTTGCATAAGACTTATTTTTGGTAGGAAGACTGATTTCCTTTGATTTGCAGAATGTTATGACTCCATGGCCAATAGAATGCATTTGCAAGAATTATGTTTCCCTCCCTTTTACTCTTCTCTTGTTGATCCACCAGTATAACTTGTTTTAATATTTTAAATCAAATGGGTACTAGGATTATCCTCTAGCAGTCTGAGGGTAACATGATGAATCTATGTATGAGTGTATTGGTGAGGTGAGCTGGGTTGTGTGACTCTGTCCAAGTTGTAAACTGAGATAGTAATTCTCATATTGTAATTGTTTCACAATAATGAGACTTAGCTAGGTGTTAGGCACATATTCTATCACCCACATTATTTTTGTGTGTCTCTTGTTTGTTTCGCAATTGTTATCTTTTTTTCACATGTTCATGGATGTATACTTAAATGACCAAGAGTTAATATGTAAAAAATACTATCTAAGTATACACGTGAGTTTCACGTAGTTGGAGTATGACTCACCCATATCCTATAATGGAGTATGGGTATGCTCTATGTCAAGAGGCCTAATTCAGGTGAAGTATCCTTGGTGTTTCTAAGAAACCAAATGATAATCATAATCGTGCCACACGGCCTCAGGAGGTGTATGATCCCAATATCTGGGTAGGTTTCCTTTAGGGTCATGACAGGTGGTATTAGAGCTAATTTTGGTGAAGATATTGGCTAGATATTCACCACTGTATCAATGATAGGTGGTATTAGATATGATTTTGGTGAAAAGATTGGATAAATCTTCACCGCTATCTTAACGACAGGTAGAATCATAGAAGATTTGCCTCTTCACCACTACTACAATTGGAACATTGGTGTTGAGGTGCACTTGTTTAGATGTCAGTTTGGGCACATGCTTGGTGAAGTTTTGGTAAGGTGGAATGACCTATCGTAGAGAAGTTATGGGCACAAACTTGGTTGGTTTGGTTTGCGACAAAAGTGAAGTGTCGAGTTGCAGATGGAGCTGGGACTTGTGAACATAACTTCTCACACACTTTGAGAAGAGAAGGAGAAAATTTATTAGGGTGATATGAGCACTCGTGAAAGGTTGACGAACGCAAGACTTGTTGTAGGAATGTTTATGGACTTGATCATAGAAGTGATTGCAGAGTTTGTTGTATAACTATTCGTTGAGTTGATCACATAATTTTGGAGAAATATAGAGGATAATTCTTGGGTGCATTAGACAAACCTCTTGCAAGTAGATTGAATATATACTTGGGGGGGAATCCATGGTTGGGTCACATGTAGATGGAAGTGACACTAAGAAGATGTCCAAGTTAGGAAAAATGAAGAATCAACCTGTTATCTTGGAAAGGATTGTTGAGAAGATGATGAATGCAATGTATCAACATGGTGATAAGGTTGAATAGATGGAGAATAAGATAGGAAATATGATCTATAAATTTTTTTGGATATACCACTGGAACGATTCATCACAACATATCTGATAAAATACTAAAATATTTACTATTAAGTCTAGTTTTCCTTTAGATATCCAAAATATTTAGTTATCGGTTTTCTTCTTATGCATAAAATAGATAAAACGCAGAAAATAGATAACAGTGAAATACAATCACACCATCCAAAAATAAACACAATATATGACCTGGGAAACCTAATATAGGAGAAAACCCAGCTAGAAGGTGAGGCTTCTCTCCTCTCTTTTCTCTGGTATAGAAATGATTCAAGTAGAAAGAAAGAGGCACTCTTTGTGGAGTTACTTTTGACATGTGGCATGTATGGTTTCTACAAAATATTTCCTCTGTTTTTCTCATAGACTACCACTCTTAGATGTTCTTCAGAGCTATGGAACAAGATACAATGAAAAATAATGGAACCCCTTCTCCTCCTAATGGTCGAATATTTAACATAGCCCGATAGCCATATAGAATATTATTGAAATTACACATGTGTATAGCCCCATATGCATGAGTAACAAGAGCTAATGTGGCATACTCTTGTACCATGGTGGTCAATATGATAGGTCAACTTGCGAGAGGCATAACGTTTGCATACAAACTCTGATTGATGAATGATTTTCATCATTGGAAAGGTCTCAGATCGTAGAACACCATATGGGTGTGGGCACAATTTATAGATACAAAAAACCAAAATAAATCCATTTAATGCCTAAAAATGGATCGAGAAGGTTTTGGACCCCAATTTTCCAAACTAGGACTTGCCACTAAAATGACCCTACAAGACAATTCTTCCAATTTTTTCCACTCTGAAAGCATCGAGATAGATGACAAATAATATCATGATCTAATATGGATCATACCTCCCCATTTAGGGAGGATTTTGTTCCCCAAAATATTTAGTAAATGAGGTGATGAAATGTTTCCTCTACCTTCTCCCTGGAGTACCTCTTTTCCTTGCCTGGAAGTTGTCCTTTCAACCCAATCTACCAAAGGTCACATTGCCCTTGTATTGTAGTTTTGGACCCTTTCTGCAAAATTGTATCCTCTTCTAACTCTGCCTGAACATTTGGTGCTAAGTCCTCTATGGATGGTAGGACCTCCTCCTCATCCTGATCCATCATGGAAGGGTCATAGAGTTTGAGATTCTCCACATTCATTATTGAGTAAATGCACATGCTTGGTGGTAGACTGAGTCTATAGGAGTTATATCCCACCTTTTCCAATATCTCAAAAGGACCATATTGTAGAGTCTTGATCTTCTTCCTAGGACCCTATAGATTTTCCTTATTTAGTTGTAACCATACTTTGTGTCCCACTCTAAATGTTCTCTCTATTCCATGTTTTTCATGTCTACCCTTGTACTTTTCATGTGATTTATTCAGTGTGTCTTGCACTTGAAAATGGATCTACCTGATCTTATAAACATTTATTTTTCCTTTTAATGCATCTCTCATGAGGTTCTCCCTCACTCCTTGTTTTCCATATACAACATCTAAGGGAGAATATGGGAAATACCAAAAGAAAGTTTCAAAAGGTGACTTACCAAAAGAAGCATGGACTGATCTATTATAAGAGTTCTATATATAGATCAAATTTTCATCCTAGGTCTTTAGATGCTTCTTATTGTAGCCCCTCAAAATCTGAACCAAACTCCTATTGACTACTTCCTTCTACCCATCTATTTGTGGATGGAATGTTGTAGACCTCTTCAACTTAGTGTCCATATTCTCCCACAATGTAGTCCAAAATGAACTGATAAATATGGTATCCCTATATGATATGATGCTCCTTGGTATCCCCAAATGCACCAAAACCTGTTCAACGAACAAGTTTGTTGCTTCCTATCCCTTGATGGTATTTTTAAAAGGAATGAGAATGAAAATTTTGTTAAACCTATCAACTGCCACAAATAAATATTCATGTCCCTTATGTGTGGTTTGTAAAAATCCCACAAATTCCATGGAAATGATTTCCCAAGGTCAATTGGGTATAGGTAAGGGATGGTATGGAACTTGCTTCCTTTTATTGGGCTTGATGGTAAAACAAAGTATACATCCTATAGTATATTGTGCTACATATTATTTCATTTTTTTCCAGTACACATACCTATATAACTTGGAAATTATCTTCCCAACACCAAAATGTTCTACAAACTTGGAGGTGTGATCCTCTCTGATAAGATGTGATCATTCCCCTTTAGGGACATAGAGCTTGTAAATATTTTAGATTAAACCATTCTGGAAATTATAGTCATCCTTTATGTCACCTTATTCTATATGAATTTTTCCTTGTATATGTTGAAACACCTCCTTGAAGTCGTCATATTTTGTGTATGCATCATGGGTGAAATGATACATATGCATCATGTTTCCCAAAGATGTAATATTGGATATGGGTGGCCATGAAAGAATGCCTACCAAATTGTTTATTCTTCCCTTATTGAACTTCATGACTAGATGAAATTTCTATAAAAACCCCATCCACTTGTAATGCCTAGCTTGTCGAAACATACTTTGGGATTGAAAATACTATAGTGGTCGGTGATCTGTGTGGATGATGGTCTCCCTTCCCATCAGATAGTTCTTCCACTTCTTGACATATTGAACTAGGGCATAGAGTTCCTTGTCATAGGTGGGTTAGTTGAGAATTGACCCATGAAAGACTTTCGAATGATAGTAGATGATCTTTCCTCCCCACATCAATACTTCTCCCATGACATACCCACTTGCATCTGTCTCCACTTTGAAGGGATTCTACAAGTTTGGTAGAGAGAGCACTAGTTATGGAATTATATTTCTTTCCATCTCATCAAAATCCTTATGTTCATTATTTCCCCATCAGAAACTCTTACCATTGTCTTGTATGGCGTGGAGTGGTGCAACTACATGATCTGTATTTTATTAGAAGAATGAAATGAATACATACTATTATTATTCTTAACACATAAACACAAGGAACAGTAGCAGAGATACAGTAAAATTGGCTTCTATTCAATAAGGAAATATGTTGAAACTGTAAAATGCAGACTGAAAACAAGCTTGTTAGAATGGTGGCAGCTTATCTCTGAGAAGAGATTTGATGGTTATGCTCATTTGAAATAAGATGGCTACAATGAGGCTCTCCAAGACTTTTTACAATAAAGAAGAATTACAAAACCCTAGACATCCAAAAACAACACCCTAGGAGATGAAGCACTAAAAGTCATGTGGGCCCCATTGGGGTAAGTTAGTACATCAACTTCTTGTGGACGTAACTTTTGCATACGATCTTCGTTTTAGGCACACGATAGCCCGTTGGAAAGGTCTATCTGAGGAATACACATGTTTCCATAACACTCTAGATAAATCCTTTAGTGTGACTATGGAGATCCCTAAAAATGTTGTTTGGGGCCTCAAAATGGCCTCGAAAGTTCGGGACTCAAAAACTAGAAAAAAAATTCCAAACTGAAAAACTGCCAAAATGAGCTAGTCAGAATAGGTGGGAGGCCACCAAAATCCATATAGATCAATCCTCCCACTTTAGGAAGAAATTTTATCCATTGCGTTGAGTTCCCCCATCATATGAGGAATTTTCTACTGAATTTGGCCCCTGGTGAGCCACTTTCCTTAGTGCAAGAGCTGTCTTGTTTTGACAACTCGATAAATCTAGATCATCTACTGGCGAGTTCCCTTGACCTGTGTGTCCAAAATATGATCACTATATTCCTATTGCATGTAGTCAGATTTTATCTTTGTTGGTGTCAATTGTTCTGCTATCTTTGAGGTGTCCAGTAATGGTGGGAAATATGGTTGAAGGAGATCCACATTGAACATTAGGTGCAAGCAAAGGAAAGGGGGAATGTTGAGCTTTGAATAATTGTCTCCCATATATTTGGTGATGGTATAAGGTCCATACTAGAGTGGGAGAAGCTTCTGACAGGGCCCTGTAAGACATTCTTTCTGCAAGTGCAACCAAACTTTGTCTCCCACCTGAAACTTATGTGGCACCCGGTGTTGATAATGGCATTGCTTGTACTTGGCATTGGACTTCTGTAAAATATATTGAACCTGTTGGTGGATGTGCTAGATCCAATCAATGAACTGGGTGTATTTTTCATCTTTAGTTAGATCACATGACGAGTCGATCAGGGTGGCCGCAAGGGTTAGTGCGACATCTATGGGACCCAATGGTTGGAATCCCAACCCCACCTGAAAGGGGCTATAGCAGGTTGAGCTATGTAGAGATCAATTGTAGTTATGATAAACATATGAAAGAATCTCATCCCATGTGCGGGGGTGTTGGGAATTGTACATGCACAGGATATGCATGATCATTCGATTGACAAACTCGATTTGGCCATCTGTATGGGGGTGGAAGGCAGTGAATTTGATGATCTTTGTATACGACAGTGAAAATAGGCTCGACCAGAATGTGTTGAGGAAACGACTATCTCAATATGAGACAATGGTTTGTAGGATTCCAAAATGTACCCATACTTGTTCAAAGAATATCTTGGCAATGGCCTCTACTGTGATTCTCTTCTTGCAAGCGGCTAGAATTACCATCTTGGAAAAGTGATCAACAACCACCAAAACACAGTCATTTCCCCTCTTGGTGGATGGAAGGCCTGACATATAGTCCATTGAGATGTATTCCCATGTCCTGTTAGGAGTAGGAAGAGGGGTGTACATGCCTTCTTTCTTAGTGGTCGGTTTGGAAATAGCACAGGTAGTGAAAGACCTGATATAATTGTTGACATCATGTCAAAGTTTTAGCCAGTAGAAATGTTGTTGCATCACTACCACTGTCTTTTCGATGTCGAATTTTCATGCCACCCGACTGTAGTGGGCTTCCCAAATCATCTTCGCTCGCTCACTTGATGGAATGTAGAGATCTCCCATATGGCACAACATCATGTCCTGAAGATGGAAATTAGTGAAAATTGAGTTTTCTCCCAACATTTGGAAGGTGGTGGCGAAGTTAGGGTCTGTCTCATAGAGGTGGGGGCATCCGTAGGTCTCATTTCCACAATAGTCTAACACCGTGGTGAGTGTTGTGACTGGGGGTCGACTGAGGTAATCAATGACTTGGTTGGTACTCCCTTTTTTATACTTGATGTTGAGGTGGAACTACTACATGTATGTGGACCACTCCTAATGGCGGTCATTCTAAAATTTTCCTTGCATCTGCATGAAATGAATTGGCTTATGTTCAGTGTGTATGAATGTATCCTTCCCAATAATGTAATTCCTCCACTGGCGACGGGCTTGCACAATCGAGTACATTTATTTTTTGGAAGTAGGGTACTTATGGACGACATCTGATAATGTCTCACTATGATAGGCCATGGGGTGTGTTACACATTATTTTCTTCATCCCTATGATCGTTAATGATGTAAACCTATATGTTGCCTTCAAAGGGGTTAGTGGCTTGAATTCTTGAAGAAGGAAGGGAGAAGAACTTTTCCTGAGAGAAGAAGTTGTGTTTTCCTCTATAAAAACCCTATTTTGGAGGATTTCCGCAGGCTTCTCTATATGCAAGGTGTGGAAATGCCTGATTTCCGCACCTTGCTCTATATTTGGGTTGCGGAGTTTCCATAGGTTGAACTATAGCTAGGGTGCGGTGGCCTTCGTCTGTGGGAAAAACGAGCATTTTCTCAATGCTTCTAGAAGGAGAATATTCTATGGTGAGGTGGACTCTGAATGGTTTGGATATTACTCACTTTAATGATTTAGTGGGATCATCCTAACCTCCTCACCTTATCCTCTTCATATTATAAAAGGAGAGGAGCTCTCATGGAGAAAGTTAGTTGGATTGAGCTTGGGTTTTCAAGGTTTTGTAGCATGGAGTTCTTGGAACTTGCATATTGGCTTTGATCTTTTCTTTGTCAAGATAGATTATGAGTAGCTATCAGATGCATGGTCTCAAAATCCTTGGAGCAAGAAATGTGTGGGAAGAAAGGAACTGTTGGAAGGAACCTAACAACATCAAGGCATCTAGTTGTATCTTTCTTCCACATTCTTTAATAAAGATATACTTTTCTTTCCTATATGAATGTTATTTGTTCATACTGTATGATTACTTGATCACGTACATTGTTTCCTATCAAATAGGATTTGTTATTCTTCTCTTTGTTGGCTTGTGTTTATTTGCAGATATTTCTCCATAGGCCTTGTGACAGAGCTTGGATTGCATTGGCGAAGTCAGATCTTCAATCTTTAAAAGGTATGTTATAGATCCATTTCTCATTTGATAATTGAAAGATAAGGAAAGATTAGTGTATTGTCTTGTTTTGTTCCAGATCTAGGTGGATCTAGGGAGATTAGTTTATGTCTGCATTTACTGATTTATCTAATAATAGGGTGGTTGTTCTGACTAAGGACTATGGCCACATCATATTCTGAAGCATCTGTCTCGATCTCAAAGGGATTTTGAGGGTACGATAATGAAAGTACAAGGGATGAGCACAAGCATTTCTTCAAATCATCGAATGCTTGTTGTTGGGACAGGACCCACAAAAATTTTTCCTTACCACCACGCCTATTTATTTGGTTGAGGGCCCATGCAATATGGGAGAATCCCAACACAAACATGTGATAGAAATTGGCAAGGCCAAAGAATCTTTGAAGCTCAGTTAGTGTGGTTGGGTCTAGCCAATCACAAATGACCTGGATCTTGGCTAGATCCACATGCACACCATGTTGATCAATGATGTATCCTAGGTACTGGACCTTGTCCATGTCAAAGGAGCATTTTTCCAAGTTGGCATACAACTTGTTCTACCGTAGGGTGTATATAACCTGTTGAATATGCTACAAATGTACTGCACAGGTATTGTTGTATATGAGGATTTCATCCAGATACACCACTTCAAAATCATTGGTTAAAGGTCGCAGTATATTGTTCATCATCGTCATGAAATTTGTTGGATCATTTTTCAAGCCAAAGGGCATGAGAATCCATTCAAAACGACCTTATTTTGACTTGAAGGGGATCTTCCATACATTTTTTTGTTCTATTGGGACCTGGTGGTAGCCATACTTCATATCAATCTTACTGAAGTATTTGGCCCCCTTGAGTTGATGAAGGAGATCGTCAATTTGGGGAATCGGGTATTAGCTCTTGACTGTGATTTTATTTAGGGCCCAGTGATCAATATAGAGTCATCAAGTACCAACATTCTTCTCCACCAAAATGATTGGGCTCCCACAAGGTGATGAGTTGGGATGGATGTGCCCCTTGTGGAGAAGTTCTTGTATTTGTCGCTTGATCTCCTCATTCTCTAACAAAGACCAGCGTTAGAATGACCCATTGGGTAGCTGTGCGATGGAGGTCAGATTGATGGGATGCTTGACCTGACAGCACAAAGGTACCCTATTAGGTGGGGAGAATATATCTTTGTATTCTTCCATGACCTTATCCACTTGCTTCTGCTGTGTGGAGAGGTTTGTCACGGAGGCCCTGGATGTGGCTGCAATCTTTCTCTCACTCTGAGAGTGAATCATGAAGAATACAAACTTCCCAGTCTCAGAGATGACCTTCCTGCATTGCTTCAAGAAAATAGCACTAGGTGGGACTGCCTTGAGTATCATGTACAATTTCATTTCCAAAGTAATAATAACACTTTGAGGCCTAGACTCATATAAAACATGACATTTCCATAAATAAGGTTGGTCCAAAAGAATATCATAAACTTCGAGAGGAGCAACATCACACAATACCTCATGTTTGAAGGGCTTGATGTCATATGATAGGAGAGATTGTTGGTTGACACATAGATCGCTTCCTTAGCATAGCCATCCAATGGTGTAGGGTTGTGGGTGTAGTGTTGTCAGCAGGGATAGCTGCTTGATAACCTATGTTGAGATGAGGTTCTTCTATATACCACTATCAATGATGAAGTTCAGCGGGGTTCCTTTCACCCACATCTGTGAATGAAAGAGGTGCTCACCTTCCTCTAGCTCGTCTAGTTCATCAAGATGGATATTTGTGGCAGAAATGATGACACTAGGTTCCGTGTCAATGATCTGGCATTTGATTCAAAGGCTTTTACCTCAACCATGAGGGACTTCTTTGAGCGGTAATCAGCAGTGTTATTCCAGGGGATTTTATAGAATTCGTACCACTTCTTGGCATCCTTGTTTGTCTTTGTGGTATCAATATTTGCTTCCAGCTTAGACAGTTTGTTCTCAGTTTATCCATCTTTTCCCTGTCCATTTTTTCTACGGGTTTGGTATTCCCTTTCCTTTCTTTTGTTATGAGGGGTGGTTCCTAGGCCCAAATTTACACATCTTTTGTTTATTCTTCTTCTCAATTTTGATGGCATATCGATAGGTCGTTCCCAAGGGAAGGATTTCCATAAACTCCATTTCATCTTGGATGTATCTATGCAGAACACCTCCATACTTGAGCACCATATGTCTCTCAGAATATTTGATACCCAGCTTAGTGGGCAAGGTATGGAAGATATTTTTGAACTATGGCACTTCTTGACTCTTTGCTGCCACAATGTGGTTCATTTTGTATACAGGTCGTCATAACTTTGAACAGGGTAGCATTATTCCTTAATAGTATCCCTGAAGAAATCCTAGGTGACTGCGACTATAAATAATGAGGGTTCCTCTATTTACTTTTTCTCACAGAAAGTCTCCCACCAATCTTTGACATGGGGAACGACTTTGAGGAGAACAAAAGTAATATTTTCTCTGTTCGAGAATTTATGGACAGAAAAATACCCTTCTAGCAAATTCAACAATTTTTCTATAGCATGTGCGTCTATATGACCTTCAAATATAGGAATATCAAAGTTGATTTGTACCTTTAAGGGGGCAGAACCTATGCTCAAGGAATATGTGTCACCTATTGGTAGTCACCGAAGGATTTGCACAAAACTATCCATCATCTCATTTCTCTATTGCGTGAGAGCTTCCTCGAGAAACATTTTGAAAGGATCTACTATCCCATCGTATTTCATTTATCCCACCATGAGATATCACTTGGGCATGAAATATCTTTTTTCCTCAAGAGAAAAAAACTTGAGACAAAATTATTTGTACCTTGACCTCATTGGGGACGTGCATTAAGAACAACAAGGCGCAGACCGCTCTGATACCACAAATGTGTATTTTATAAGAAGAACGAAATGAATACAAATTATTATTATTATTAACACATAAATACAAGGAACAGTAACATAGATACAATAAAACTAGCTTCTATTCAATAAGGAAATATGTAGAAACTATAAAATGCAGACTGAAAACAAGCTTGTTAGAATGGTGGTGGCTTATCTCTGAGAATATATGTGATGGATGCATTGATTCACAAGAAGATGGTTACAATGAGGCTCTCCAATTTGTTTTACAATAAACAGGAATTCCAAAAACCTAGACATCCAAAAACCTAACCCTAGGAGATGAAGTGCCAAAAGTCATGTGGGCCTCGTTGGGGTAAGTTACTACATCAACTTCCTGGTTCATAACTTCAACATACGATCTCCATTTTAGGTGCACGATAGCTCATTGGAAAGGTCTATCTCAGGAATACACATGTTGTCATCACACTCTAAATAAGATGTATAGTGTGACTGTGGCGAGCCCTAAAAACGTTTTTAGGGCCTCAAAATGGCCTCAGAAGTTCGACATCCAAAAACTAGAAAAAAAATGCCAAACTGAAAAGCTTCCAAAATGAGCCAGTTGGAATAGGTGGGAGTCCACCAACATCCATATGGATCACTACCACTGAAAATGAAACTATAAATTTCCGCAAGTGTTTTGTTGCCCCCCAAAAACTCCTAACTTTAGTGACATTTGTAGGAACTGGCCATTTCATAATGGACTCCATCTTTGTGGGATCTATCTTGAGAACCCCTCCACCAATCACATACACCAAATATTTTTTAGCAAATTCACATTTATTGAGATCAGCTAAAACTTGGTCCTTCTTCAGAGTCTTTAACACATGCATAAGATGTGAGATGTGGTCGTCCCAGGTAGCATTATAAACCAATATATTGTCCAAATAAACAATAACAAATGAATCTATATAAGGGCATAGAACATCATTCATTAGTCTCATAAATGTAGTTGGTGAGTTACATAAGTCGAATTGCATAACGAACCACTCACAAACATTGCATTGTCTTAAATACATTCTTCCATGTATATTCTTCTTCGACTCGTACCTGGTGATATCATGATTTCAAATCCATCTTAGTGAAGTACTTAGCATGATGTAGTTGGTCAAATAGATCATCAATCCTTGGTAGGGAGTACTGATTCTTCAGTGTAATCTTGTTCAATTCCCTATAATCAATACACATTCTCCAATTCCCATGATTTTTGGGAACAATTATGATGGGTGACCCATAAGGTGAGGTACTTGGTCGAATCAAAACCTACTCGAACAACTACTACATCTACTTCTTCACTTCATTTGATTCCATAACAGACTATATATACATGCCAATATTTGTCAATGTGGAGTCTAGCAATAACTATATTTCATGCTCCACTTCCATATTAGGTGGTATATGTTGGACATATTGTCTTTGATATGTTGACATTGATGTCAACAGTCGATGTCATTGTGATGTGATGATAAGTTGTTATAATGAATTGTCATTGATGTCAAAAGTATAAAAGTTAGCAGAGAATGAAAATGTCAAATAGTATGCAGAGATTCAAAGCTCAGAAGTAAGAGCATTAATCAAAGCTCAGAAGGAAGAGCGCATTGCAGAAACACAATCAGATCAAGTCGTGACCATTGGATACACAAGTTCCAGATCAAGGGTAGGGATTGATTGTGGAGTGCGAAGGGAGAATTAAAACACATTAATTCCAATCCTGCAATTAGTCTAGACTGTCAGATTACAACATAAGGACCGTTGGATACACAAGCGCTAGATCAAGGGCAGGGATTGATTGTGGAGTGAGAAGAGAGAATTAAACAATGTGCTAACTCCAATATTGCAATTAGTATGGACCGTCGATCATCACCTACCAATAGATATACGGTAAATATTAGTTCCACTACCAATGAGCAGTTTCCATTGTGAAGCTCGATGATAGTTTTAAACATCGTGCTAGTTAGGACCCCGCAATCATCCTTGATAGTTTATATACTCTGGGAGAATTCTCGACCGTTGGATCAAATTGAGTGGAAGGACAAAGTAATCCATAATGAAGGACCATCAGATTTGAAGTAGGAGCTTTGAGATGTTTCTCATTAGTTAGATCAAGATTTGATCTAGAGTTAAGTATTAATCGTTGATCTGGAATAGAAAAGGGGAATCGTTAGATCAACAATGGTCAACTTTGGAAGTGACCACTTCGGAAGAAAAGGGTTGAGAACAAGTAATATTACTCGAAGGACAAAGTCCCAAAGTGGACATGATTCGTTTGATACAAGGAACAATTCAGATAATATACCGGCCATTGGATCAAGTAAAGTGGAAAGACAGTGTAAGGCACAAATGTTCTGAAGAGGACATGAGTCGTCCGATATGAGAAATATTTCGGTATTCATATTGACCATCTGATCTATATAAAGTGGAAGGACAAGATAAGAAAAAATGAAGGTCGGAGCCTCAAAGTCCTGAAGTAAATAAGGAACATCGGATTTGGACAATACATGATGGTCGTTGGATTAGAATAGTGGTCAACTTCGGCACTGACCACTTTGGTGAAAAAGGATTCAAAACATATGAGTTCACCTGAAGTCCAAAGTTCCGAAGTCACTCTCAGTTGTCGATCTGAGATACATTTCAGGAGTTAGGACAACCATTATATCTAGGATAAGAACATGTGCCACATGAGGAGATCCACGTCAGTAAGGACATGTGATGCAGTCAAATGATGACAAGTGTCAAAGTGAAGTTGCATTTCAAGTATGTGTAAGTCATGAATCTAAGTAACATGTGGCAACCACTCAGTCAGTTCCACGTCAACAAGTGACATCAGAAAGTTACATCACTCTAGGAGTTTGTACTTCAAGAATTTCACCACCAACAAACACCCAAATTCCCGAAGTTTTTAAATAAACTAGAACAATTTATTGTGAAAATAAATATTGATCGTCTAATCTACTACGGAGAAATTTTCTTCAGAATATTTGAAATATTACAGAGGCTGGAAGTCACGAAGGACGAAGTCCCGAAGTAACGACAATCGTCCATCTCATCGTGCGATTAAAACGTGACCATCGATCTTGACTAGTGATCAAGAAATTATTTATCCTAGCACCTGGTCACCGACTGTGGTTGTATGGAATAAAGAAATAAGGATAAAAGAAGAGGTGACGCTTAAATTAATAAGACTGTGGTTTTGCACCTGTGGTCATATGAAAATGGTTCGAAGCAAGCGCCTCATAACGATTTCATCTACATAATTCGACAAATAATTAACACCATAATAATACAAAGAATAGGTGAAATATCGAGTATGATATGTTGATGAATTAATGACACAGCAAAAGCATGAGAACGATATGATGAGTCGATCTATGTCTGTGATAAAATCATGAAGACAAAAGAACCGACACACGGTCATGATTAAAAGATATTTAATTCACCGGCATTATGAATAAAGGATAAAGAAAATATGATATTATTTAAAGATTAATATTATCGTTTAAATGAAAAGGTACAATGGTTCAAATATCAAAAGACACAATGATTCAAATTCACACCAATTGGAAGACTATATAAACAAGAAAGAATGGTGAGAAGAAAAGTAGTTGAATTTGTTGAAGTATATATATTTATATATAATGGATTAAATGAAGGTTCATTCTATGAGGTTGGTTCCTATTTACAAGTTGGGTCTTGTATGAGGATTGGATTCCTCACATCTCAGTTGGATCTGAGATCAACAAGATGGGACTTGTTATGAGGGTTGGATTCCTCATTTCTCAGTTGGATCT
>WSFP011394015.1:0-27616 GCA_009831015.1 Picea engelmannii
GCCTCCATTGCTGGTATAAAATCACTCTTGGACAAGGTATGTACTCACTAGTCTATGAAACATCTTTTGCATAAGTTTTGTGAGTTAATGAAATAGTAGTGGCTCTGAAATAGACTGGTAATGAGTGTGGATGTGTTTTTCCTTGCTTTTCACTCATGAAATGGAATTATTTTGAATGTTATTCGATGGTTTTTACTTGCAAAAGAAAATAATGGTTTTGTTTCCCTCTATTGTATGCATCACTTATCCCAAATTCATACTATCACTTTTCGTTTTACTGAAAGATTTGTTTGAAAAAAATGGTTGTGAAAAAAATATTTATGAGTTGAACCCATTTTGTTTTTACATTTGTTGAGCCTTGGCTTAGGTTCGAGTTCAAATATGCAAACAATCTATTCAATGTTGCAATATTTATATGACCAACATTGATATTACTCAAACCCATTTTCATATTTGTTGAGTTTGTTACATGGGTTCGAACTTGAGCTATACATGTTTATTTCCAAGAAGAATGTGAATATAGCATTGGTATCTTGCTTTGTTACATGGGTTCAAATGCTGGTCATATGTGAGAAATGGATAAGTGGCATGCGGTTCCAATGGATGCGATGCTCTTTACAACCACACCATTCTCATTTTAAATCTCAAGCTTGGATTCGATCTCATAGATTATGGCAGAGTTATGGCTCATTTTTT
The DNA here is from genome assembly GCA_009831015.1 of Picea engelmannii. NCBI lineage: Eukaryota > Viridiplantae > Streptophyta > Pinopsida > Pinales > Pinaceae > Picea > Picea engelmannii. The sequence continues at coordinate 697 of WSFP011394015.1, forward strand.
CATTTTGGATTTGTTACAAAGCCATGCACATCTCGTGCTTGACCTTTCCCATGTTTTTTGTCAAAAATTTAGGTTGCGTGCCCATTGGTTTCCTTGGTGGATTTTTCATTAATCTATTATTATTTTATTTGGCTACCCGAGTACCCTCTGTTACCTGAGTTCGAACCTTCATGGTATTGTTGAGATGTTTAAAATTTCATATGGTTATTTGAGTTCGTTTCCTCATTCAATTTATAGCTTTGTTCTGGTCAAGCTCTTGGGTAACTCGATAGAGTTGGGGTCATTTAGTTCATGTTAAACAAAGTACCTTCAACTTTATTCTTACTTTTTTCATTATTAAAGATTGAGGTTGCAACCTTATGACTATAATATTAAGTTGAATTTGACTTGCATACCAAACTTTGCAACAGTCTTGAATAGCCACGACTTAGAAATATGGGTTTGCATTCAAAAGAAATAAATGTTGCTTGAATTCATTACCAACTGGCCATTCAATTAATTTACAAAGTTAAATTCTGATTCAATGTTTGAGTTGTGAAGTATAAAGATGTTAATGCATATTAGGCAAATGATATAAAATGCATGATATACAAATGAAAAAAAGTTTATTTTACATAAACTAGACATTACCCCCACATTATTTATCACTTAAAGTTTATTTTACATAAACTAGACATTACCCCCACATTATTTATCACTTTATAGGCATTATTCCCATTTTCCCAAAACATATTTCATTTTAATTCTATGTTATTTTCCCCTTGTTTATGTAATTTAAATTGGTTGATTAAGAGAAGCTTTTGGAGAGGGTATATTTATTTATGATTTGTTCATTATGGAAGACTTATGTAATTTAAAATGGTTGATTAAGAGAAGCTTTTGGAGAGGGTCTATTTATTTATGATTTGTTCATTATGGAAGACTTATATATGGCATTGAAATTATTTTATAGTGAAATGATGATATATGGGTAGTTTATCATTTTGATTTGGATGTTGTAAACTTATATCATTATGCAGCTTGCAAGTATAGTGTGAACAAAATGAATAATATGAGCATACATGAATGTTTTGGAAATTAATTATGAATATTATGAAGGGAGATATACATAAATTCTTAGCTCTACAATTGAAAATTATACAATGTTATGAACATAAATGATTGATTGTTTATAGACAATGAACATGATTTTTTCATGCATTCCTGTTATTTTATATCATTTTTCTCTAATTACAGTTCCCTTTGTCATTATTTCCCTATCATTTATTTATTTATTTTTCACTCGTCTCCCTTATTCAAAGAAATAATAGACTGTTCATATGAAGAGAATTTTTACAAAAAGGAGCACAATTCAGATTTTTGAAAGCAAAATAATGAGAAGACTTCTTGTCAAATGTACTTTTCTTCCTTGTTTACATTCATTCCCACTCATCATTCCCTTGCATGCTTGAATTACTTTGTCATTTTTAGATCCATAGCTAAATTATTTCAAGCGAAATTGTATTAGATGTTTACTATATTGTGTCTTGTATTATACTAATTGGAATGATGATGCATATAAATGAGTTTTCTTAGTTTGGGAAGCAACATGAGTGGAAACAAAGGTAACATGGGCAAAAGAGGAAGAATTCCCAATGTGTTTTGGCAATATGGAAGAAATAAAAAGATGAGGTTCTCAATACATTTTGATGTTGATTCTGAAGAGTTCAATCAATTGGTGCAAACTGACTACCTAAATCTTGCTGGACATCCTGCATTGCCACAACCTCAAGCTCCTCCTAATCCTCCCCTTCAACCACATCCTAATATTGATGACTTCCATGAACCCCCTATGTAGCCAACCAATTATGGCTGGGAAAATGACCCCATAAATCCTCCTTTTGGCCTGATAACCCTTTGCCACGCCCCTCTGCGTTCAATGCCTCGTGTTGCATCTGCTACCTCTATGGCCCAGTTAGTTCAAGTTCCTAGAAATTACAAAGTGTTTCCCATAGAGCCCTAAATTGTCAAAGGAAAACAATTTGCCAACTCACCAAGCTCCGAGACATACAAATCCTCTTCCATACATTGAAAACAACCTTCAACCTAAGTAGAAAGTTATGAGAAAAAATCACTTTCAATGATATGCATCCTGAGATAGAGAAATTGGAAGAAAACAAGTCTTTTGATAAAGACTTACTTAAACACATGGATTCTTTCTCAGAAGGAAGTAAGCAAAGAGAGGCATCATCTAACAAAAAATATTATTTCTGATTTATTTAAATTTCTATGATGACATTTCCAGTTTGACACTTGATGCATATTTTGGAAAACAAACATATGATATTATTTTTGAAAACTTTTAATATCACGCCATTTTGATATAATTGGGAGATACAAATGTTTTCCGATGTGGTATGTTTTATATACTTTAGTTTTTGATACATTTTATGATACTGGTTATTCATAGAATTTAATTATATTTTGGATTTACAAGAAAAAATGTTGGAAATAAAGAAATAAAGATTTAGTGAGACCCCACCTATTATTTATTACCCTTATTATAAATTAAAGTTGTCCTCTCCTAACTAAATTTATTTAATTTTATAACAAAAAGGTAGTTGAACTACTCAAACTACTTTTTTAAGATACAAAATAAGGAGAGCAAGACAAACGATTGGAAAAAAAATAGAGAAGTAATACTTCTGATAAGGTTTGATCTTGTCTCAAGTGAGAATATTATTTGTTTATTCATTCCATTCTAAGTTTCTTTAGAACTAAGTTATCTTGTTGATACAAGGGTTATTCTAAAGGTGGTGATACAAGGGTTATTCTAAAGGTGGTGAAGAAATGACTATGAAGCATTGATTATCGACATGCTCCAAGGTCATTCATTATTCTTGAAAGTATGTTTAGTTTTAGTTGGAAGTTCTGAATTTATTTCAGTGTTGATTAATGCTAGTTTTGTAGAGTCAAGACAATGATGCACTTGTAGCTTGAATTGATCTAGTTCAATTTTCAGTTCTAATATTCTTCTTTTTGGACACTAGTTGTTTATGTATGAGTCAAATAACATCTTATACTTCTAAGTGTAATTCTGATCCAAACCCTCATAGAGATATGAAAAGACAAACTCAATTGTAACTCAGATTGAGATTAATAAAGTTATTTGCTGATTTCTTCTCATTTATGAGATTTGTTGTATGCTAATTTTCAAATTTATGCTATCTTGCATTTAGTTATTTTATAAATTCATTTTTGCAAGCACATTTATATTTTTCAGTTATTTCACATAAAATATACAAAATTTAAATACTTTTAAAATAACATCAGATTCAAGAATCTATTTCTTGACGTCTAATGGAGATTTTTGACAGGTTATAAGGCCAGGGTTATAATCCTGTCTATATCACATAGCATGTTGCGTCAATTAAAAAATGCTTGAGTGATGATTTTTTCCATTCCTTGCATCAATAACATGGTATAGTGTATTATTATGGTCCTTGATCAATTCCATGCATACAACTATCCTTGACTAGAGCCTTCCTACCTTTATAGCGAAATTGCTCTAAAAAGTCAACTTTGCTCAATCATAATTATCATACAATCCATATTATCGAACTATAAAAAATATATATTTCTAAGCTAAATGTGTTACTTATTCAAGGCTACTTGACTTCCACCTTAGAATTGATTAGATTTCATGGAAAATAAACATACCTTAGCCTAACTTATCATAAAACAATATTTGCAAGGTTCTCTAATGGATAACATAAAAAAATGGTTCCTTGTGATCAATACCTATAATTGTGTTTGGACATAAGCATGTGGTCCAATAGAAAGTGGTCAAAGATGCACGATATGAATTTCACCGAGGGTGATTGTCTAGATTAGTCAATTTTTTTTTTTTTTTTGGTAAGCTATATAATATTAGTATTAATATATCACAAAATAAAGTACATACAACACTACATGTGGCCTTCCACCCGGGAAAGCAGGACCACAACAATGTAAAAACATCATAGTTTTTGCTTCATAAAATTCCTGATAGTTTTTCATAGTATCTATAAGCCTATACTTGGACTACACTATCCTACTGATAATAGAAAATAAAACATATAACTTGTTCTTGAGGAGGTTGTTGTTTCCCCTCCTCTCTTCTGACAAAGATAAACATAGGTGGTTAACCCTATGAACCATGTCTCTGATTCTTTCAATAATACTTGTCCATATGAGCATCCCTTTCATCATCTAGCAGAATGAGATTTGAGAGAGTACCTACAGAAGTCAGGACTTGGTCTGCTTCATCCATTGAATTGTTCTGCGTCTCTGAGTAGTTATTCACTGTGATCTCAATATTAAAAACCTCTCTACATAGAGAATCAAACTTTTGGTCCATCACATTCAACTTATGCATAATGGCTTGTTGTTGAATTCCTTTCTCCTCCACCACTTGAGTGATGAAGGCCTTATTTTACAAGTAGAACTCAATGAGTTTGAAAATATTGGTGTCCTTGTTTCTAGAATAACTAGAGTCCGGGACCCATTCTTTAAACTCTGCCTTGAGATTTTTCTTGGAGAGTTTTCATAATTTTTGTTTAATAGACTGCTCCATGTTATCCACCCCGACTTTGGTTTTTGCAGAGAATTTGTAGTGGAAATATATAGCCCCTCTCATTGCTTCCATTTGGGATTTGATAATGTGCTTGGGTTCATATCAAGAAGGCGATAACTTGAGAGAGGAATGCCTTTGATGATGAAACATTTGTTGCATTCAAGGCTATACCCTTTTCCCGCAATCCTCATTAGAGGGATCTTGTAATTCAAAGGAGGTATAAAGGGCCGACTGTATGGGGGAGGAGAAAGGGAACAAGGGACTTGGGGACAATGAATAGGGGTAGGAATGGAAACAATTATTTCCAAACTAAAAGCGAGAAATATATCCTTCAATTGGGATTTTAGAATTTTGAGGTAAATTGAAAACTGGGCTAGATCCCAAGCATTAAAAGGGTGTAGAGAGAAAAGACAAAAGAACCAATCCCAACAATAATATGACAAGAGAAAATGAGCCTAGAGATATAGGAGGGAGATGGCCATAGACAACAAGTACTTAAGAGATAGGGGTCACTGAGAATAGAGGTGATGAAATACTGTGTTGGTGAGGATTGACTAGGGAGAGGGCTAGAGGGTATTCTAGGCATCTTGGACAGGAAAATAAAGACCCTAAGGTATTTTTCCCAATTTTCAGCCCAAATTGCTTTCAGACTCCCGAATTCCCCTTAATACAGACCATATTTCAGAGAAGTAAAACTAGGAGGAATAAAAATATAATGATGGGAGGAAGAAACCAAGAAACTAACTAGAAAAATTGGAATCAATCCATGGGAGCTAAGTATGAGAAAGAAGCCACCACCCTTGTTGCAACTTAAGTCTTCTTTTATTGCCACGAACCCTACATGTATGGAGATGAAGCTTGCCATAAAGAACCTAAACCTTGATTTTTTTCATGATGGCACACATTCTCGTCATCCTTCTCAAATCATTCTTCAAACTGCCAATTTGATGGATTGACCCTACATTGAATACCCATTTCCTTCTTCCTCGTCGCCTGTTCATGATGCTTGCACATGTAGAAATGCAGTCTGGGCTCCTCCAAGCATGTGGGGGGTGTCTTGGCCCTAGTTTATAACACTCCATCCGGTGGACCAGATAAACTACCATTAGATTGACATGCTTGCATATATTATTCAACTAGTGTAATTGATTTGATTAATGCCAAACATAATATTATGTGTGATTGCATTGATTAGTGCTTATTATGATCTATTGTAATTTTCCGGAGCCATAAATTATTCAATAACTGAAAATAGATGAACATAATTGGTCTTACAAAATTTATAGCTAAAATTACTACCTTTGTGCATCACATCATGTCATATGTAAATGTTAATTTTATCATCACCACCACTTACATGCAATGCATATGGTTATTTTTCAAATCATTTTATTAATATTGGATGCGTTTTATCAAGCTTCTTAGGATTCTCATGGTTTCCTTTTTCAAGTTGTTTATGATTATGGTTCTTTTGTTGTTTAATGTTCAAGATAAGAAATCATGTAAAACCTTAATATTCATCTTAGTATTGAATCATACTATATTTGTATCAAAATATTAAAACTATATCTTCTCAACTTCATTTGAGGGTCCATTTTAAATGTATTATTTGTCATCCATTCAAGAAATTTGTCATTAGATCTAAAATTGATCCAGATTGGATCATTATATTATTTTTCATCTATCTTGATGCTTTATGGGTGAAAAAATTGGAGGAATCAACTTGTAGAGCCATTTTAGCAACTGGTCCCAATTTGTAAATTTGGGTCCAAAAAACCATATAAAATCTTTCAGAGCCATTTTGAGGCATCAAACGACATTTTTTTTTATGGTACAAAACTTTTTGTGGATCAAGATGCTATATTATACACACCAAGACTTTTCCAACAGTGTAGGAATTGCCTAAACTAGAGTTCATATGCATAAGTTATGCCTCCCACAAGTTGAACTACCACATTAATCACAATGGTGCGAGTGAATGCCACACCAACCCACATTACTTAAACATGCGGGGATAGAAACATAGTGGATTCCTAGAACATTATATAAGTTCCAAATCTGATTAGTAATTGAGGGTTGAAGAAGTCAATACCCTAACCCCAGATGGATGTCGAGCTATGTTAAATACTGAGCCGCTAGGAGGAGAAGGGGTCCCATTCTTTTGCATTGTATCTTGTTCCATAACCAAGAAAAAACTTTGAGAGTGATATTCTGTGAGCATAAAAAAGGAGGAGAGATTCTGTAACAACCCTATAGGCCACAATGTCAAAGACAACTCCACAGGGAATGGCTCTTTCTTTGTACTTTCATTTGAAGAAAAGAGAGCAGAGCGACCTCACCTCCTAGACAAATTTTCTCCTATATTGGGTTTCCCAGGTCATATCTTGTGTTTGGTGAGTATTTATTTCCATGGATGGTGTGTGAGTATTTATTTTTGTTCTTTAATTTTCACATTTAAGTAGAAAAAAACCAATAATTAAAGAATATGAGATCTAAGGAAACTAACATTCACAATAAATATTTCAATAATTTTATTAGATATGTTTTGAAGAAATATCTAGTGGAATATCCACAATGGTTTACAATTCATATTGGTATTGGAGCAAGTTTATTGGGGCATTTGTGGAAAGTTGCAGGGATCCAAAAATCAGTTTAAGAAGAAAGTCATAGAACCCTAGTCATGGTTGACGAGTCTGTTCATAACAACCCTCGAGATCCAACAGAGGAGAGATTTACGAGGATAGAAGATTAAGCCATTGAAATATATCGCAATATTTCCCTCATGGAAGCTCCAACAAGAAAGCTCAGATGGTTCATATAAGTTGGAGTCTCAAACTTAGAGACTAGATTAGACATAAAATCAAGAGATAACGAAGACCTAGAAAATGAGTTGCGAAAAGAACTCGAGAAAGAGCAGTCCAGTTCCAGTGCCATAAAACATTCAAAATCCTTATTCAAGATGAATGTGAAAGTGTACATAAATCCATACCAAGGTGAGATCGATGCATTAAATATAAATCATTGGTTGCAACAACTAGAAAATTATTTCAAAGTTCACCATATAAATGAAGAACAAAGTATATCATTTGCTAGACTAAAGTTAGAGAGCCATGCTTTTGTTGGGTTGTTATATTCTTTGCAGTGAAAGTCTAGTCGAGGTGGATCGACTGAAAATTGAATTCGAGGTGGATCAACAACAAGTCGAAGGTCAAGGTGAGTCAACTGGGTAAAGTCAAAGTTGAAGGTCAAGGTTAGTTGACCGGGTAAAGTCGAAGTTGAAGGTCGAGGTGGTTCAATGTGGCAAATACATTGACATCCAGTCGAAGAGGTCAAATGACAAGAGGTTGACACACGGGCGTGTGACAACCAACTAAAGACCGAATGAAGGCCGATTGGTAGACGACAGGTAATTCAACTTGGTAGTCGACTGTAACAAAATCCTGAGATTCGTGGGATTTGTAGCCAATGATCTGCATGGATCTGTAACTGGTTTTGGGCACATTTTCTTTAGGGTTTTTCCTATTGTAAATACTATAAATAAGGCATGTTGTAATGGTGTAAAAGCTAATCAATATTTAGATGATGAATGACTAATCACCAAGAGTTTGTGATCGTAGAGGTTGTTGGTCATGCTGATGTAAGCCGAATTGGCTATAGGGTTATTCTTGTGTAAGCAAGAGGGTATGATGTCGATTGTGTCTTAGGTGTGGACCAAGGTTAGACATGTAACCTTTTATTATGAATGAATAAGACAATAAGGAGAAGAATGCTCAAGGAATGTTGGTTTTCCCGGTTTGGGTTTCCAGGGTAAAATATATGTGTACTGTGTGTTTGATTTGTCATTTACTTTCTTGATTATATATTTCTTCTTCTCTTCTGCTAGGTTTAGCGTGGAAGTGTGTCCTCATTTCCTAATAGATTTAATCTGGTGGGAAATCCATATAGAAACACATATCCACTAGTAACTAGGTGGAATTGTTGAAGCATGTAGCATCAGACATGTATTTCCGCATATGCTTGGTGTCTAACATGCTAATGTCATCTAAAGCCTTCTTTCTTGTTAACTTTAATTTAGCTAAAGGAATTATTAGTAAAGTTATTTTACTAATTATTTATTTAATTAATTGAGTTATTTAAAGAAAATGCTAAAAGCAATTAGCATGTAATCTCAAGTGAAGTGAGAAGTAATATCAACTGTCAATCACTTTGGATATTAGAAATAGATTATAAATAATGATTATAAAAGAAAGGGTAGGGTGAAGGAGAAAGACACTTGATGATTGTGTTAAGAGAGTCGACATAGAGAGGATTGGATCATTAAGGACTGTGATTCAAGGAGATCTTGGATAGGTGGGTACATAATTCCATCTAGAGATCAGATCATTGAGAAGAGAGGACAGAGGCTGCCACAAGTGGGTTTCAATTAAGCGAAGACACAAGGAAGAGTTGTGTTGTACAGAGTTTTCCGTACATGTACATGGGCGTAAGTGGAGACATGCGCGTATCTGCAGGTGTGCAATAGGGAAATTCACATACATCTCTAAAAGCGTGCAAATATGGATCATACAATAGGTCAAACTTTACCAGGTTTGGGTCAGTTGAATTTCTCTTAGTGGGCCATTATCTCTATCACGAGAGCCCTAATTTTAGTACAATAAAATAATTCTCAACACTGGTTTTCCCTTCGGGATTTTCCCAGGGGTATCTACCCAAAAATATTGGTGTTTATGTGTGCATTATTTGGTTTCCATTTTTTTTCTTTCGCTATATTTATTGGGTTGAATATTTCAGCAGTGTTTTTTTTGTGAGGGTTAATCTCATTTACAGTAAGGAAATCACTAGATAAAAAGATACCTAGGTGCTGGAGTTAGGGGATTTCAACCTGGTATCAGAGCATGTTGAAATAGTCAACATGGTATCAGAGCACATGCTATGAAGGGAAGCTTGATCTATTAAATCTATAGGATATCTTAGCAGATCCACAACCAACGGGAATAAATCAAAGGACGAATTTTAGGGAAACAATCGTACTGAGGCAGAAATAGGGTTTTGAAGGTTTACAAAGTTGTATGTAGGTTGCAAGAAGGGACATGTGCGTACATACGTGAGTTCTAGTGAGCACAGGCACATACATACACGAGTATTAATGAACACAAATGCATATATATGCAGGTTCTAGTGGTGATAAGCGCGTACAAGTCCATACATGTCATTACAGGGGCAATTTACAGTAGAGGTTATTTTCCAAGGCAGTTTATCAGGTGTTAGGGATGGAATCAACACCATTGAGAGTTGAAGGCAGATTGGATGGAGCATTCAACTTCCTATCTTGGAAATAAATAGTAACTTTGGTGTTTAAGGAGTATGACATTTGGGATTTAGTGGACAAAGTAGTTACTCCACCGATAGATCCATTAGCTTTGGAAGCTCACAACAAGAAGGAGATCAAAGAAGAGAGAGTCCTCCTAGATTCCGTGAAGGATCATATAATCCCTCAATTATCCGAGAAGAAGATGTCCAAAGATATGTTTGATGCCTTGATAAGTTTATTCCATAGCAAGAACATGAATAGGAAGATGGTCTTAAGGAATAAACTCAAATCGATACAAATGTCTAGGTCTGATAATGTTACCAACTATCTCATGATGATCACACATGTGTGTGATCATATTGTAGCCATAGGGGAGAAACCAAAGGACATAGAACTCATGAATGTGGCATTGAATGATCTTCCCAAGTCTTGGGAACCATTTGTCAAAGGATTTTGTACTCGGGAAAATCTCCCATATTGGTAGATACTTTGGGATGATTGCATCCAAGAAGAGACTCAGGAGGAGACTAAGAGAGACAAGCAGGAAGATGAAGAGTAAGAGAACATGGCCCTTGTCAGTAAGACAAGGAAGGGGAAAAGAAAGTGTTCTAGCAAGGAGGGTGACGGTGAGGAGTCAACCTCACAACCATGTAAGAAGGACTTGAGTAAAATCAAGTGCTTCCCGTGCCACAAGTATGGGAACTATGCATCACAATGTCGAGAGAAGAAGGGGCAAGGGAACACACATAAAACAACATCAATAGAGACACATCTTGATGAGTTTGCAGTGAATTTTGAGAAGGAATTCTCAATGTTCTCATGCCTCTCTACCAACACCAACTCAAGGAGTACATGATAGTTAGATAGTGGAGCTTCCAATCATATGACATGGACACATGAATTTCATACTATATGGTCAAAGATAGACTCATATCTACATGTGAATCTTGGAACTCTTTCCAAGTGTGGTGTAGAGGGAGTTGGGATAGTGAGGTTGTAGCTGGATTCATGAGGATTTCTGGAGGTGGAAGATGTGTTATATGTACTAGAATGGAAGAAGAGCTTTCTCTCATTTTAAGTTTTGGAGGACAAGGGTTTTTCTGTGAATTTCTAGAGAGGGAAAGTACTCATATGTTTAGAGGGAGTTATCCCTAACACAACAATCAACATTGGTGTAAGAGAGGGAAGGATATACAGGTTGTAAGGAAAGCATGTAGGAGGATCTAGGGGGATCTTAGATCATGGATCGATGTTAGTGATAGAGGATGAGGAGAGAGAGGCTCTGAAGGAGGAATAACCAAAGGATGAGTAATGATTAACAATTCAGACTTCAGGTGGGGAGGAGGAGTTAGCGCCTTCTAGTCCTATCAAGAGACCGAGTTGGTACGAGATGATATGGATGGATTCTCAGGAGAAGGAGGCTTCTAGGAGAACATGGAGGGAGAGAAGGCCTTTGAAAAAGTTTCCAAACTTCATGACATTGATATGTAGCGTCATCAATTCCATGACTTGCAGTATTTAGGGAGCCTTTGACCTATAGGGTTGGAGGGATGCCAGTGGGCAGGATGATGTGTGCGACATTGTGCCAAGATCGAAGGGAGAACCAGTTCGAGGTGGATCTTTGGGAAATAACTTTCTCACTAAGAGGGAGGTTGATGCATGTAGCATCATACAAGTATTTCTACATATGCTTGGAATCTAGCATCCAGAGTCCGTCCAAAGCCTTCTATCTTGATAACTTTACTTAGTTAAAGGAATTGTTAAAGCAAAGTAATTTTATTAATTAATTATTTAATTAATAGAGTTATTTAAGGAAAATGATATAAGTAATTAGCATGTAATCTCAAGTGAAGTGAGACGTAATCTCAACTTTCAATCACTTTGGATATTAGAAATAGATTATAACTCAGGATTATAAAATCAATGCTAGGGTGAAGGAGAAAGACACCTGATGCTTGTGTTGAGAGAGTCAACACAAAGAGGATTGGATCACGAAGGAATACAATTCAAAGAGATCTCGGATAGGTGGAGAAGGATTTCCATATAGAGATCATATCATTGAGAAGAGAGAACAGAGGCTACTGCAAGTGGGTTTCAATCAAGCGAAGCCACAAGGAAGAATTACGTCGTACAAAGTTTTCCATATATGATTTCTGTACATGTATGCGGGCATGAGTGAAGACATATGTGTGTAGGAGGGTGTGCACTAGGGAAAATCCCATACATATTGAAAATCATGTAGATATGGGTCATACAACAGATCAAACTTTTCCAGGTTTGTTTGCAGTTGTATTTCTCTCAGTGGGGCATTATCCCTGTTACGGGAGCCCCGATTTTAACATAATAAAATCATTCGCAACACTAGTTTTACCTATGGGGTTTTTCTGGGGGTATCTACTTATTGATGCTTGAATCTATTAGGACCGAAACAACAACCCCACGAGGATATAAATCCCCTTGCGTTTTTATAGAGGTGGTACTGCTCTTTTAGTTTTTCTTGAGATTTTTAAATATTCAAAATGTTGGACTTGACAGAAGCCCGTCGCAGTAATTTAAAGAAACATAAATATTACAATAAAATAAAAGGGAAAATGATTTTGTTTTCTTTTAAAGGAAATTTTCTGAGAAAGGACTAGGAATCACACACATTCACACATTTAAAAAAAATAAGAAAAATTTCCTCAGATCCATCATAGTTTAAGATAGAGATTTCTGATCACATAAAAATAAAAAGAATATGATCTGCATGCACAAGAGAACTTTAACAGAGTGGATACATGGGAAACTCAAATAAATATAATGATAGATCAACCTCAAATACTTTATATTCTGAAAATAGGGTTACAAAGCACAATCAAGATTGTTCCCAAAGTAGTTCTCTTGAATTTCCAAAAATGTATAGTTTATTACATATTCTTGAAATTGTAAATGCGTTTGTCTTAAAGACTGGGATTGGGGCTCCTGCAGACAATAAAGAAAATAAATACACGAAACAATATTTTAGAAAGAAGACGATGGGTGGTGGAAAGATCAACAAGACCTTCCCTCTCCAAGTCGGATCAGGCATTCAACTGCTTGATCTGAATTGGAGAGGGAAGGTCCTCCTCTCTTCTCTTTAGTTCTGACATGTTAGTAACTTTAATACCAAAGGGTACCACTGCATCAAGGTAGAAACCTTCTTCATTTTTTAGATCGACCTGTAGATATTCAAGGAAGGCATGCACCCTCGAGCCAAAAGAAATCATGCTCTTTGAAATTTCCCAAGCTTCTGTAATCAATTCCATTCTTTTCTTGATATTATTCTCCACGTAACTTCTGGATGATGTGGGTAAGCTTGAGGATCATTTTATTCTGGTTGCGAGCATGGCAGGTCTGAAAATTTCCAAAGGACTGGAAAGGAGTGGAAGAGGCATCGAAGTCTCTTCAACTTCCTTAATCCTTTCCTTTAACTTTGTATTTTTTGCTTCGAGACTACCAATGGAATCTTCCAATGCATCACTGGTGGATATATGGATTCTGGATACCTGGGAAGGCCGCATATTCTTTAGGTTAACCTTTGAACGACATTTCCCCTTTTTATTCTTCGTTTCACTCTTCTCAATAATTAATTTTTTAGATTCACTGTCAAAGACAACACTCTAAAATAAAAATGATTCTTCTTCATCAAATATCTCATTCTCAATAATTTCCTACGACTGGTTCTGGTGGGCCGCACCTCTTGGTTGGTCAATGTTAGGAAACATATTCTCAATGTTAGCTTCAAGCTCCATATCTTCGAGGGAGAAGCTATTGATGTCACTTCCGACGTGATGCTCTTCTTCCTCTTGTACAATATTCTTCCTCTTCTTCCAAAGATGAAGTTTATGGGAGCTTTCAATTTTTCCTGGAAGGGGGTTCTTGTCTCCTCCTCCACCTGAACTACTGTTGGTTACCTTCTTAGATGGGTGGGATGCTGGAACACTGCTCTGAGGTGTTGAATTCTTGGGAGTAACAGTTGGGGACTGTGCACTCTTCTCCCTGGGACCTTTTCCTCTCTGTTTATATAATTCATTGGTACTGAGTACCGTCTCTAAGTCGCCAACAGTGTGGGTAGGATTACCCACGTTATTATCTTCTTCTTTTCCTAGAACTGTATGGATAAAGGAACTTATAAAACCCAATATTAACATATGTTCCACAAAGATTCCATTAGGGTCAAAATCTCTAATCTTTTCAACATACTTGAGATTCAAGTTGTGGAAGTGGTTAGCGAATTCATCAATTTTGTTCATATTTCTGAATACAAAATCCTCAACTTTCCAAGGCAATGGTATAAATTGTTTTTTTCATTTTTCATGAAAAAAGTGCAGCCAAAAGTTATATTGCCTTGCAAATTCTATGACAAACATTCTGTCAGATATATGGCATGGAAGAAATGAAGGATTTTCCTTAGAACCAAAAATCTTGATGACTTTGTAATTCTCCATTTGTTCCAAAGTCCCCTTTCTATCTAGGAATTTACTAGCTTGAGCAGATATTCTTGGGGTATCTCGTCTAAAAAACGACCCTTTAAAAAATGAGACAAAGTCGTTGAAAACTTCATAAAAATGCAGGGAATATTTGTGCCTCCATAACTCTTGGTACCAAAAGGTCACGGGGTCGAATTTACAGTTCACCTTTTTGCATATAGATAATTTAGGAAACTGACAGCAATGTGCTATCGCGAAAACCAAATAAGAAGACATAAAGCATTTATTATCCTTTTTATATTGAGACACTTGGGAAGATATTTCAATGGAAATCAACTTCCCCCAATCGAAAATGGCCTGCTCCTTGATGGTAAAATATAAGACGTAAAGAATCATACGGGAAATGCTAGAAATATTTTCTTGACCCGTAACTCTGGTAAATAACCAGGCAATTTCTTGAAATGGGTTTTTTAACAAGATGACATACAATCTGGAAAAATCCTCAGAGATGGCAGTGAGATTCTCTAAAAATTATGGTAAGAGATCCAAGCTGTTGTCGTGTTTCTTCAAAAAGTCTCTGCAATCTTCACCTTTCAAGGTGAGCATTGGCTTTGGAAGTCTCATCATCTTGCAGAATACTTGAGGCAAAAGAATGATAGGAGAATGGTCTTGGAGTGGAATTATCCACTGGCTTGGTATGTATTTATTGGTGCACCAGGAAACCAATTCTTTGAAGTCAAAAACTTCAAGAACACAACCTGCACACACAATTCTGGACGTCCAAATTACTTCCTTCTGAGCATAAGGGGATGAATAATAAGAGTATGTTCTAGACCACTGAAAATTCTGATCCTCTTGTCCAAAAATGTTCAAGGTATCTCCACAGAACTGCTGTTGAGCTACTGTTGCCATAAGTTGGCGAGAACGTTCTTTTGATCCAAATAATCTTAAAAACAGGCGCTTGAGAGATAATATATAATGTTCTGCAGATCATGCTTTAATGTGGTTTAATGAGAAAATTCCTCAAGCCCTTCACCTATTAATGACAACCTTTACGTGAACTGCATAATGATTTATTAGCATTAAACCATACTAAATGTGCATTGGGAAAGGCGCAAAGGTGGCGGGGATGGATAGGAACGAAATAGGATTTGAGACTTTTGTGAACTCAAGAACCCGCAAATGCAGAAAGTCAAAAATTGGCTAAGTGTTGTGAGGCATTCATACATAATCAACATAGGAGAAATGAGATACTTGGAAGATCGAGGAGTCCGAGGGTCAAAATGTATATCGTAGATCTTTTGGATGCAAAATGTATATCACATAACATGGGATATGAGAGTTTGACCCTGCCAACCCCGAAACCCGCGATTGCAAAAACTGATAAGTATGGGATAGTGTGGCGGTCCGTCAGAATCAATATGTAAGAATGTGGGTTGGAGATGAGGATTTGCAAGTCCGCCAACCCAGGAGCTCGCCGTTCTGGAAAAATGACTAAGTATAAAACTAGAAAGGGAGAATAGAAGGGAAAAAGGAAAAGGGGAAATTGGGTAAGTATAGAAGAGGGAAAAGAAAGGGAAAAAAGAAGAAGTTGGGAAAATAGAAAAGGGAAGGGAAATTTTGGAAGCAGGAATTGATCTCAACACTACCCAAAAATATTGGTGTTTATGTGTGCATGATTTGGTTTCCATTTTTTTTTCTTCCACTAGATTTATTGAGTTGAATATTTCAATAATGTGTTTTTGTTTTGTGAGTTATTAATCTGATTTAGACTAAGGAAATCACTAGATAACAAGATACCTAGGTGTTGGAGTAAGGGGATTTGAATAGGGAGGGCTTCAAAACCCTCATCAAGTCCCAATTCTACCCTATCGGGTATGTAGATGACCAACATATCCAATGACACTACTTCAGACAAAAGCAAGGGTATAGTGTATATGATTGCACTACCGAGTTTAGATAGATGGCCATCATGTTGGGTATCTCTCCCAAGAACCCATATGTACTCCTCAATTATCTGGGGTTTTTGCATAGCAATCTATGAAAACAAGTGATGCTTTTCAATCCAAGGAAAATGGACGAGGAATTTATACATGCACAACATTTGGAAAACATAGGCCACAATAAAGGGGAAACGAAGTGGTTCCAAGAAGAAAGAGCATGAGGAAGCTTCTAAGGAAGGGAAAAAGAAGTGGAAAGGGGGGAAGGATAAGAAGATGAAAAACAATAAAAATTAGTGCAAGGATCCCAACAACCATTGCAATATTGATGGCCACAATGAGGAAACATGAAAAAAACTACTTCTAGAGTTGAACCCGAAGAAATGAAAGAAGGAAGAAAAGAAAAATAATCTTCTAGCCACAAATTCGAGCAACCAGGTCGAAATTAGCTCCGATGTGGATGAGAATATTTTCTGCACATTGGTGGAGAAGGAATTGAATCTTAGTATCCTTCATCACTAGGAAGAGAAGGAGATGACTAAGCTCTTCCACATTAATATTCAAGTCAAGACGACCAAGATAGATGCTCTGTTTGACTCTGGTTCACAGGTTAATCTCATATCAATGAATCTTGTCAACAAGCTTATATTGGAGGTTCACAATCATCCTAGCCCATATCCATTGGGATGGGTAAACGATGATTCAAATATCAAAGTAATGAAACAATGTAAGATTAAATTTGTAGTAAGTGTTGATTTTATTGATGAAGTGGAATTGGATGTAGTATCCCTTGATCTATGTGGATTTGTGTTTGGAAGCCCCTACATGTATATGAGGGATGCAATATTCATGCAGAAATCCAACCAATACTGACTAATCAAG
Organism: Picea engelmannii; assembly: GCA_009831015.1. Lineage (NCBI taxonomy): Eukaryota > Viridiplantae > Streptophyta > Pinopsida > Pinales > Pinaceae > Picea > Picea engelmannii. The sequence continues at coordinate 17,872 of WSFP011394015.1, forward strand.
GATTGGAAGTAATACATCATCAATACACATAAAGACAATTCAAATATCTCACTAGTAAGTGCCAACCAAGCCAATAAATTGATTAGTTCCAGTAATAAATATGTTTTAATTTTATTAAGAGAAAATTAGACTGAGGATGAGTTGATAAGAGTAAAGGCATCCTTGGATGGGTGTAGTAAAGAGAAAAAACATCAGTTGGAGGATTTTCTACGGGCATATAACGGAGTGTTCTAGGAGCCTAAAGGGATACCACCTAAAAGAGAAGTGGAGCATGAAATACAATTATTTCCAAACTTCCCATTGCCAAATATTGGGATGTATGGACAATCTGTTCTAGAAGAAAATGAAGTGAAGAAGTAGTTGCAACAATTGTTGGAGAAAGATGTGATTCAACCAAACACCTCACCTTGTGGGTCACCTATCATAATTGTACCAAAGAAGGATGTGGCTTGGTGAATGTGTATCGACTACAAATAATTGAACAAGATTACACTAAAAAATCAATACCCTCTACCCAAAATTGATGATCTATTAGCTCAGTTGCAACATGCAAAATATTTCACCAAGTTGGATGTCCAATTGGGATACAACAAGGTACATTTCAAGGAAGAAGACAACATAAATATTTCCTTTAAGACAATGAAATATTTGTATGAATGGTTGGTCATGCCATTTGGTTTATGTAATACACCAAATACAATTATGAGACCGATGAATGATGTATTACACTCATATCTATATTCACTTTTTATAGTCTATTTGGATGATATACTAGTTTATATTTCTACCTGGGAGGAGCACATCTCACATCTCATGCAGGTGTTAGAGACTCTGAAGAATCAACAGTTGCTGGCTAACCTCAAGAAATGTGAGTTTTCTCAATAGTCTTTGGTGTATTTGGGGTATGTGATCGGTGGATGGGAGCTCAAGATATATCCCTCAAATATGGAGGCCATCATGAAATGGTCAGTTCCTACAAATGTCACTGAAGTTAGATGTTTTTTTTTGGGACAACACAATACTTGCATAAGTTCATAGCTTCATTTTCAGCAGTAGTGGCACCACTCCATGCCATAACAACGAGTGTTAAGAATTTCTAATGGGGAAATAATCAACATAAGGATTTCAATGAGATGAAAGGAAAGACCAGTCAAGCACAAATTCTTGCATTACTAAACTTGAAAAATATTTTATGAGTGGAGACATATGTAAGTGGGTATGCCATGAGAGCAATTTTGATGCAAGGAGGAAGGCCTTTATGCTATCATTCTGAAATATTTCATGGGGCAGTTCTCAACTACCCTACCTATGACACATAACTATATGACCTAGTTCAAGATTTCAAGAAGTGGAAGCACTATTTTATGGGAAAGGATACCATCATCCACATAGATCACCTTCTGCTACAATATTTTCAAGCCCAGAGTAAGCTACAACAAACCAAACATTACAAGTGGATGGGTGTTTTACAACAATTTCATCTAGTAGTCAAGTATAACGAGGGTAGAATAAAAAAGTTTAAAGACATGCTTTCAAGGCCACCCACATCCAATATTAAATCTTTGGGAACTCTGATGCACATGGATCCTTTTACCCATGATGCATACAAAGAGGCATACACAGAAGATGATGAATTCAAGGATATTTTTGAGCATCTACATGGCCAAATTCATATAGAAGAAGGTGAGAAAAAGGACAATTACCATTTAAATAGTGGTTTATTCTATAATCTATAGAAGTTTTGTGTCCCTAAAGGTGAACAACTGCATCTTATCAGAGAGGCTCACACCTCCAAGGTTGCAATACATTTTCGTGTGGGGAAGATAGTTTCCAACTTACAGAGGTATGTGTACTGGCACAAAATAAAATAATATGTAGCATTATATATTAGAGGATGTATATTTTGTTGTACCAACAATCCCAATAAAATTAATTAAGGTATATACCATCCCTTACCTATACCCACTAGACCTTGGGAAAATATTTCCATGGATTTTGTGGGAGGTTTACCAAAAACCATGAAGATACACGACTATATATTTGTGGTAGTTGATAGGTTTAGAAATATGTGAATTCTCATGCCTTGTAAAAAGACTATCAAAGGACATGAAGCAACAAACATGTTCTTTGAACATGTCTAAGTGAACTTTGAGATACCAAGGAACATCATCTCAGACAAGGATACCAAATTTCTTAGTACATTTTGGACTACATTGTGAGAGAAGATGGACACTAAGTTGAAGAGGTTAACATTCCATCCTCAGACACATGGGAAATTTTTTTATTCAATAAGACTTTGGTGCATATCTTAATGGGTTATAATTAGAAGCATTCAAAGACCAAGGATGGAAATATGATCTACATACAACACTCTTATAATAGAGAAAGCCACACTTCTATTGGTAAGTCATGTTTTGAAACTTGCTTTGGGTATATTCCACCTTCACCGTTGGATGTTGTATATGGAAAAAAAAGAGGCATGAGGGAGGACCTCACAAGAGATGCATTGCGAGAAAAAACAATTGTTGAGAAGATTATGAAGATCTATTTTCAAGTACAAGATACACTGAAGAAGTCATAGAAAAATAAAAGGCTAGACATGATCGACACAGAACCGAAAAGTCATTCAAAGTGGGAGATAGATTTTTGTTACAAATGAACAAGGAGAGACTACAAGGTCCTATTAATAAGATCAAGGCTCTATGATATGGAACTTTTGAGATATTGGAGAAGGTGGGAGATAATTCCTACAGACTCAATCTACCCCCATACATGCACATTTACTCAATAATGAATGTGGAAAACATCAAACTCTACGAGCCTTCCATGTTGGATCAGGAGGGTGATTAGGTCCTACCTTCTATAGAGGAATTAACACCAGATGCTCAAGAAGAGTTGGCAGAGGACACATTTTTTTAGAAGCAATCTAGAACTACAAGACAAGGGTAACATGACCTTTGGCAGATTGGGTTGAAAGGACAACTTCTAGGAAAAGTAAAGTGGTACTCCAGGGAGAAGGTAGAGGAAAACTTTCCTCACCTCATTCAATAAATATTTTGGGGACCAAAATCCTCCCTAAATGGGGAGGTATGATCCAGATTGGATCATTATATTATTTTTCATCTATCTCGATTATTTATGGGTGAAAAATTGAAGGAATCAACTTGCAGAGCCATTTTAGCGGTCGGTCCCAATTTGGAAATTTGGTCCCAAAAAACCATTTGAAATATTCCTGAGTAATTTTAAGGTATAAAATGACACTTTTTATGGTCCAAACCTTACTATGAAGAAATCAACTATATTCTACACACTAAGACCTTTCCAACAATGCAAGAATAACCTCAATAGAATTTTGTATGTGAAATTTATGCCTCTCACAATTTGACCTACTATATTGATCACCTTGGTGCAAATAGATTCCATGTTAGCCCCCATTACTTAAAGATGTGGGGATATCCATGTAGTGGATTTTAATGGGTTTCCCAAGTCATATCTTGTGTTTATTTGTGGATGGTGTGTAAGCATTTATTTATGTTCTCTATTTTTCGCATTCAAGTTATTTCATATGTTTAAGTTGAAAAAAACCATTAATTAAAGGATATGAGATCTAAGGAAACTAACCTTCACAGTAAGTATTTCAGTAATTTTATTATATCTGTTGTGATGAACTATCCAGTGGAATATCCATGACAATTTACAGATAAATTTTTTTGTGATGAGAGATAGACATTAAACATATAATTATACATGCATTGCATTAGAAATATCTTGATGTATTCAATCCCTCATAACATTCATATTCTAAATAGGTAGGTAAATGTTCATTAATATTAGAGATACAAAATATCCTTATTCTTGATGATAGGTTTATAATAATCCTTAACATATTTAAGTGATGTAAACCTTCACAATTTTTTCCATATGAAAAGGGTATATCATGTATTTTAAATCACATTGAAGAGTTAAGTATGAGGAATATTATCACAACTTTTTATTACATATACATTCACATTGATTAGTATTTTGGTTCCCTCCATCAAGTGTTATAATACTTTTGAAATACGTGGTAGCCTTTGTGGTGACCATGGAAAATGGAAAAAAATGTAGGGTTCAAAGATAGAACACATACATATAACATTGATTACAAGATCATCCCTTTGGATTTGGAATGATTAGGGTTTCACAAGTTTGAGTGATATGTACCTTATACATAAACTACATTAATAATGTGAAAGAATCCCAAACCATTTATAATTAGTTTCCTATAGCAATGAGTCAAATTAACCATGCTAGTTGTGAGGGGTTCAATAATCTAATTAGATAGTTGACATATTTCATCCAATCTTTGGACATCCACAACCTTTGTCCTTCCTAAAGGTGTATACCATTCAAATTTTTTTCCTATATAGGAAATAAGTATTCACTATTTATGGGGATCATGCTCATCCCTTTCTTTAATAATGTTTTTGAATTTAATCATAAAAATTAATTCAACCAAAAAAGGATGGATTTCCCTTTCTCAGAAGTCCACACTAACATAACAATGTTGTATAACTTTTAAAAGGATAAAATAATCCATGACACTCTTCTCGATCTTTTCTTATTTTTGGCATTTCAACATAAAATGATTATCCCTATTTATTTATTTCATTTATATCCACTTAAAATCTACATCTGTGCATACTATGTTACTTAGTTATGTTGGCATTTCATTCAAAATTAGGGTACACACATGGTTGATTCAAATGGTGTGTGGATGATGATGTGGCTATTAGATAAATAAGCAAAGGGGTTTACTAGGGTTCCATAGGAAAATGATCACTAGTGTTATAAAATACTTTCAACTAGTGTTATAAAATCCTTTCACTAGTGAAACACGTAACAGTGAGAACCTTCTTCTCCATTTGGCACTAAGCCCGTTTTCTCAACGCGACCAAGGGCTAATCCTGACGATCTACCAGACTCGACGAAATGGGACCTGATTCCTTCATTCTGGACCGTCGATTTGGATTAATAAGAATTTAATGGCACCATTGATTTGATTCAACCTTGCTAATCTCCCTTTATCTATCCGCTTTCGATATTCTCCTCTGATTTTATCTTCACCATTGCTTATGGAAGCGTTCCCCTTGGAGTATTAGTCGCCGTTGTGACTGTTGATTCCTGGAAAGGGAATCGCCTCGATATAATCCACACCGTCTGTCCGATTTACAATGTGGAACGAATTTTGTCCATGCCCAATTTGATTGGATCGGCCTGAAATGCAGCTAAGATTAGTATCTCCTCAACACTTCGATCTGGTTCAGAATTTTGGTAAGGAATACACACAAATTCTTGCAAAACTAAAAGCTTTATCTCTCTTCCCCAAATGACTTATACACATAGTTTAAAACAAATACACAAGAGACAAAATTCTACCAAAGCCGATATTTATTAAATCATCAAATGAATAATAAATTACATCATGAAAGATCTGTTCCTTCTTGGTCTCTCGGACCTTTGCAATATGCACACTCTCACACTCTCCACACCTGCGACCATCTATTCAATACAAAACACTCAATATATTTTTGAGCTCTCAGGTAGCTCACAAACCAACAATCCCGAACTATCCTCAACAAACCCCAAATTCAACATTTGTTCCTAAAACTTAGCAACAATATAACAATTATGAAAAAACTCAATCTATGATACCTTCTAAGGTATCTTCCAGAGATATCATATTAAAAATTACAAATAAAACAAAATATTAGGGAGCCAACTCCCTTGGTAAATTTTTGTGACTCTTGGGTCAATCTCAGAATTAATATGGTTGATGCTCATGCATCAGATTCTCAAGGAAAAGAATATTCATGGAATCTTATCCATGAGGTTTTCAACTTATTTTCAATGTTGGATTTGTACAATACTCATCCAGGTTGCATATTCCATTGGAATATCTCTCCATTTCACCAAGTACTCATAGTAATCCAGTTTTCTTGACCTTTTGACAAATTTTTGATCAAGAATGTTCTCCATTTGCAACTGTTTTTTTGTAAGTAATTGCTTCATCCACTGAACTGGTTCAACCTTCCCTTGATTATCCTCATCCTCTACTTCAGGTCCTCTATAAGGATATAAATATGCAACATTGAATATTTGTGAAATTCCAATGTCGGGTGGTAACTTAATCTCATAGGCATTAGCTTAAAACTTTTTCAAAATTTTATAGGGTCCTATCTTCAATTTCAATTTGCTATACTCATTGTTTTGGAATCTCTCTCTCCTCATATGTGTCAAAACTTTATCTTCAACTTCAAAATCAAATTCCCTTCTCTTCAGGTTCTCTCTTTTCTTGTACTTTTTACTGCTTTTTTGTAGCTGTCTCTTGACATGTTCATTCAAAATTTGCATTGCTGTCATAAAAACCTTTGCATCTACACTCCTCATTTCTTCATTTCCCAGATCTCTAAGTTTAGAAATGCCTCTTGGGTGCATACCATACACCATTTGAAATGGAATTTTCCTTGTACTTTTGTTAGGTGAGTCGTTGTAAAAAAACTTAACTTGTGCAAGAACTTGATCCCACTGACTTATATGCTCACTTACCAAACTCCTTAGTAAATTTCCCAAGCTCCTGTTTACTACTTCTTTCTGCCCATCAGTTTGTGGGTGATAAGAGGAACCGGAATATTTTTTTTTTTCCAAGCTCTTTCCACAACGTCCTCGAGAGATGTCCAACAAATTTAGTGTCTCTATCTGAAACTATACTTCTGGGTAACCCATGCAATTTGAAAATTTCTCTAAAAAATAAATTAGCAATATGGGTTGCATCACTAGTCTTATAACAAGGTACAAAATGTGCCATCTTTGAGAATCTATCCACAATTACAAAAAATGAATCATCCCCTCTCTGAGTTTTTGGAAAACCTAAGACAAAATCCATGCTTATGGCATCACATGGCCTAGTTGGTATGGGAAATGGCTGATATAAACCTGTGTTCTAGTGATTTCCTTTAGCATACTGACAAATTCTACATCTTTCTACAAATATTTTAACATCAGATCTCATACATGTCCAATAATAAGAAGAACTTAAATGAGCATAATTTTTATCATGCCCAAAGTGACCATCCAATCCTCCACTACGCTTCTCTTTCAACAAGTTATCGTTCATTGAGCATTTTGGAATGCAAAATTGACTTCCTTTGAACAACAATCCCTCTTGGATAATATACTCTAAAAAAGGACTTCTATCTTTGATCACTGGGTTCTCACATGCTTCATAGGCTTCATTGAATTCTGGGTCTTCTTTATACATTTCTTTGAGATGTTCAAACCCCAAAGTACTAACTTGTAATTCTTGCAAAACCAAACACCTCATGCTCAAAGCATCTACAACTTTGTTATCATTCCCACTGATATTTTTAAGAGAAAAAGTAAAGTTTTGGAGAAACTCTACCCATTTGGCATGTCTCTGGTTCAACTTCTCTTGCTTAGTTATAAACTGCACAGCATGATTTGCAATATACAAAATAAATTCTTTAGGCATAAGATAATGCCTCCATTTCTTCAAGGCATGTATCACTACATAAAATTATTTATCATAAGTTGAGTATTTCTGCTTGGCATCATTCAATTTCTCATTGAAATAATCAATAGGCTTATCATCTTGACTTACAACAACACCAATGGTTGTTCCACTTGCATGACACTTGAGTTGGAAAATTTTATGAAAATATGAAAGAACCAAAATAGGTTGTTTAGTGATCTTCTGTTTCAACAATATGAATCCCTTTTCAGCTTCCGCGGTCCACTTGGATGGTCATTGTTCCTTCTTAATAGTTTCAACTATTGGAGAACATATTCTACTGAAATTTCTAATGATTTTTTTGTAGAAACTTCCTAATCCATGAAAACTCCTTACCTCATAAATATTTCTTGGAGAAGGCCACTCCTTGATAGCTTTCACTTTCTCTGGTTCCATCTTCAATCCATATTGAGTGACTATGAAACCCAAATTGACCAACTCTGTCTTCGTGAAGGAATATTTCTTCATATTTATTGAAAGTTTCTCCTGTTGCAATTTTCTCAATACCAACTTCAAAAACCTTAAATGTTCTTCCCTTTTTATGTTGTAGACAATAATATCATCTAGATATACTATTACAAACTTTCCAATAAAATATTTGAGGAATTCATTCATGAGCCTCATGAATGTACTAGGTGCGTGTTTCAAGCCAAAAGGCATGAAAAACCATTCATACAAACCATCATTTGTCTTAAAGGTTGTATTCCATTCATCTTCCTCTCTCATCCTAATATGATGATATCCACTCTTTAAATCAATCTTTGAAAAATAATTTGCACCACTTAGATATTCCATCAAATCATCCATACGAGGTAAATGAAATTTGTACCTGATTGTTATTTTTTTATTTCTCTAGAGTCTATACACATTCTCCATATTCCATCCTTCTTTTGACTCAAAACAACTGACACTGCACAAGGGATTAAACTTTCTCTGACCAATCCCTTAACCAACAACTCCTGAACCTGATTTATGATTTCTTCACTCTCCTTGGGTGTCATCATGTAGGCAACTCTGTTTGGTAGACTTTCTCTAGGAATCAAGTCTATGTGATGACTAATGCTTCTTATGGGTGGTAAGGCATTAGGAAAATCATCAACAATGATATAAACAAACTCATCTAATAGTTCTTGAATTTCAACAAGTAAATCATTTAAATTTGTGTTGTTAAGTACTACCCTCATATTACCAATCAAAGCAAACTGTACCTCCCCCTCTTTCTTGACTTCCTGCAACAACTTTTTTCCACTCATCAACATCACACTTGGACCAAATTCTTCTTTAACTCCATATTTCAATGGAAATAATGCATGCTTGTGTCCATCATTTTCAAGGGCATAGATATTCCTCCTTCCATCATGAACAAATTTCTGATCATATTGACACGATATTCCCAACAAAATATGACAAACATCCATAGGCGTGGCATCACATAATATTTCATCCTTGTAACTACCAATCTGAATTTATACCTTACATTGTTCACTTATGCGAATATGATATCCTCTCTGCAACCATGACACTTTGTATGGAGTAGAATGTGCCATCCTATGCAATCCCAAATTCTCCACCATCTCTGTAGAAACTATATTGTTTGTGCTGTCACTATCAATGACCACCTTGCATCATTTCCCCTTTGACTTGTACATGGTCTTGAACAAATTCTTCATTTGTGCCGGTTCACGAGTTTCCTTTTATACCTTAATCATAAATCTCTTCAGCATTAGTGATTCACCCATTTTTGGTGCAATATTGGAGACCAGGGTTCTCAGAGGTTACCAAAAAAGGTACCGCTGTAGTCTAGCAGCATTGACATATTCAACCTTCCGCAAGGGAAGGACTTCTCACTCAAAGCGCAACTGAGACTTAAGTGGTGAATGGAGTAAAAGAGGATGCATCATCGGGTTTGAAGAAACATAGTGCAGATTCATACTTGAACATATAAAGAATATATCACCAAGAATCTTAGGACAACATAAACATAAGCTAGACTAGGTTGCACATCATAAAGACAAGTCCATACACTAAAGACACTTGTGAATTAACAACCAAATACAAAATACACATGATAGAGTGGATTGAAAATCATATAAATTAGATATTCATACACATAATAACAAAATTTTAGAGTCTGATTAATCTTTCATATTAACGACATCTCCAAACTAGTCATAT
>ML856490.1:0-22593 GCA_009831015.1 Picea engelmannii
TGCATCTCAAACAACCTTGGGATATCTGGGAAAATGTTAGAAGCAAGGTTGTCAAAAGAAATTATTAACTTAATTAAAGAAAAGGAAAACATTAAGTCACAATGGCATGGGCTAAATCAAACATGTGGACTAGCATAGGATAGAGGATAGAAAACTCTATACAACTATATAAATCCCCATACTGATGATTTTTCTGTGATATATACAGTTAAGGAGTTTGTTTTGAGGTATACAATTGCAAATTTCAGACAACTATGTAAATTATCAAACTCAATTTTACCAAGACGTATGCACTTACGGAGTCCAGTGAGTACTGCATGCGGCATGGATTACATAATTGCACTAGAAATTCCATGAATCCGATTTAGAACATTGGATGAGTCCTAAATACTATTCAAATAGAAGGACCCAAATTACATGACAGTTTGAATAGGGGAATGTTAAATATTCCATCAATTACAAGTCAAAAACTATAGGGAAAATTCCCAAAGCCTAAGGTAGAGAAAGAAAGTCTAATAGAAATATTGAACAGGGGAAAAGGCTAAGACAAAGATGGGAAAAAATAAACCAAAAGGTAATGACACTCATTTTGAAGGCAAAGGAACAATCATTGCATTTGCTCAGGTTGAATAGTTACTCAGAACTTTGTTTCAATCTCCAGATGGATTGAGATGATTCTTCAAAATTTAAGGTTGCAAAGAAAATATAGAGAAATGAGAGAAATGTCAGGAGGGACTAGAAAGTGCAACAAACATTTATAGTGGAAGAAAAGGGGGTGCATGAAGCATCCCCTGATAGGAGGAAAAATTGAATACAACAAAGAAACATGAAATGGCATAGAGCATACAAATGGATTACACCAAGAAGGTGAACCCTAGAAGGAGAAGAAGAGCCAGCGTAGAGAAATAGTCCTAAGAATAAGGTACAATTACCTCTAAACATTCTTGGAGTGTAATTGTAGCACTATTAATGGAAACATTGAATACAAGAAAGGAGAATGGAATAAATTATGCAATTTGAAATTCAAATCTCCTATTGAGAACATGATAGTGGACATTAAGAATCCCAATGTCCTGATGTCCAAACTCTTTGCAATTTTTTCCAATGCCGATTTTTTCATCTATGGATTGGATAATATCATATTAGGTAAGTATCAATAGTTTTGACCAAAACTCTACTTTATTATAAATATATGCCATGTACATAATAACACAGTTGTGTTCAGTTTTCAGAGTTCTCTTCCTTGCACTGATATTTCTTTTGATTCATCATTTCTTTCACAATTCCAAAGTTTTGTGGGATGTTGGAACTCAAGGATGGTATCTCCTAGCAGGTGAATAAGTTCCCATGCATCTATGCTTTTGCACCCACCACAAATTGAAACAAGAGTTGTACGGAAAAACAAAATTGCTTCGTAAATAAATCTGGCATTACCTCTTATCTGATTGTGAAGGTGTGGCATGCATTTGTTAATGCATAATCTATTCTAGATAATAACATGTAATACTATACTTGTTTGTGTGATAATTCCACATATTTTGAAAATAAAGTATGATTTGGTTCCTCTTTTTTTTTAATTGCCAGTGGTCACTTAACAATTTATTAGGATTCTCCTCACAATGTCATATATATGACTAACCATCTTATTGAACTCATCACTGCTAATTTAAATGATTTGTTATTTACTTGAAAGGAAATTTATGTTTGTGGATTTTATTCATAATTGACCTTTTAGAGTGAACTATGAGATCATTAACTTGTATTTTGATTTATTTTAAAATTTTGCAAGTGATTCCTATTTGGGCATATTTTAATGCATCTATTGCTTCTTTCCAGGGTCGTGACTTGGAAAATTTATAAGTATTACATGAATTGCTCCCAGCCATGCCCAGTATTTCTACACGTGTACTTTCAGAGATAATAAATTGTCTCTCTTCCCGTGTACTATCTCGCCTCTTACGCGAACTTGTTACATAATCTTAAATGAAAATATTGATAATGTTCATGTATTGTGTATTTTGTTCAGCTCATTTTTCTACAATAAAAGTCTTAGCTTTCTTCAAAGCCTCATGGTTTTGAGGATTCATAAGTTTCATTTCTGGTGTGCAAAAAGTGAACTAGTGGCATATTGGTGATTCATGCACGTATTATGTGTCCCTTTTACTCTTTAACCCTTTATAAGTGAAGATGGGTTACATGGATCATTGCATTCCTCATATGGGCACAAAAAGCCAGAAATGAAAGGAAAAGAGATTCTTGAAAGAAAAGTAGCTTATGCAGAAAGGATGAGATGCTAAATAGAGGGAGCAACAGAAAAGAAAGTTGGGAAACCAAAATATTTGAAGCCTACTCTGAAAATTGAATCAAGACTCAAGGATGAAATCCTCATGTGGACTGCATAATGTCATAAATACGGGGGTCAAGTACTCTTGATACAAAATTGCAAATATAAATTTTTTATTTTAGTTGTTACAGGAAATTTACCACTCCCAAAGGCAACTAGGAAACAGAGACTCTACTTCAAAAATATCTTTCCCACATCTGCAAGTTCTAACCAAAATATTTTCCCACTAAGAGGTTGTATATCCCTTATCCTTCTAAGATCTTATTTTCTAATGTTTCTCATGCATCTAGGCATACACTCTTTGCACTTGAACACATTAGGTGTGTAGTTTTATTCTTTTGTTATTCTCATATCTCTGGGAAAGCTAGTTATAAGCCTTCTAGAGATGAAAAAGTGTCTCATAAAATATTGAATCTTAACCTCAATATTTCTAAAGATCCCCAGCCTATAGCACTTTATCCATAAGTTTTTCTTTTGTTGCTTCCTACCTATAAACAGTAAAACCTTAAACATTTTTAAGTATATTCCTATCTAAGCAAACATGGTACATGATGAGATGCATATTCAAAAAACTTGGAAAACCTGCTAAGGTGCATCTCAAACAATCTTGGGAGATCTAGGAAAATGTTAGAAGCAAGGGTGTCAAAAGAAATTATTAGCTTAATTAATGAAAAGGAAAACATTAAGTCACAATGGCATGGGATATATTAGACATGTGGACTAGCATAAGATAGAGGATAGCAAACTCTATACAGGTATATAAATCCCCAAACTAATGATTTTTATGTGACATACACAGTTAAGGAGTTTGTTTTGAGGTATACAATTGCATATTTTAGACAACTATGTAAATTCCCAAGCTCAATTTTACCAAGACCTATGCATTTATAGAATCTGGTGAGTACCGCATCCAACGTGGATTACATAATTGCACTAGAAATTCCATGAATCAGATTTAGAACATTGGATGATTCCTAAATACTATTCAAATAGATGGACACAAATTGCATGAGAGTTTGAATAGGGAAATGTTAAATATTCCATCAATCAGAAGCCAAAAACTATAGGGAAAATACCCAAAGCCTAAGGTAGAGAAAGAAAGGATAATAGAAATATTGAACAAGGGGAAATGCTAAGACAAAGATGGGAAAAAATAAACCAAAAGGTAATGATACTCAATTTTAAAGGCAAAGGAACAATGATTACATTTGCTCAGGTTGAATAGTTACTCAGAACTTTGTTTCAATCTCCACAGGGATTGAGATGATTCTTCAGAATTTAAGGTTGCAAAGAAAATATAGAGAAAGGACAAAAACGTCAAAAGGGACTAGAAATTGCAACAAACAATTTTAGTGGAAGAAAAGGGGGTGCGTGAAGAATTCCCTAAAAGGAGGCAAAATTGAATACAACATAGCAACATGAAATGGCATAGAGCATACAAATGGTTTGGACCAAGAAGGTGAACCCTAGAAGGAGAAGAAGAGTTAGCGAAGAGACATGGTCCTAAGAATAAGGTACAATTTCCTCTAAACATTCTTGGAGTGTAATTGTAGCACTAGTAACAAAAACATTGAATACACAAAAGGAGAATGGAATACATTATGTAATTTGAAATTCAAATCCCTTATTGAGAAAATGATAGTGGCCATTAAGAATCCCTGTGGTTATTGTTATCCCCATTTTATGGGATAACTAAGGAGATTGTGTCTTGAGGCCCTCAGGTTGCATATATGGAGTGTCGAGAGACTACATGACGAGCAGTGTCCACTTGCACAGATAGAGACCCTTCTCACCACCACAGAGGGAAGGATTTTCAGGATGACATCCACCACACCAGTTGGCTTCCGAGAGGCACTGGGCCTTGCTCCATGAGGTACAATTCAGGTGTTATGGTGAGTTTCATTTCAATATTTGAGGCATTTTAAGTATTTTGTATCTTAGACTGCTTTAGATTTCATGACATATGCTTGGATATTATGCTTTTTGCCCCATTTCACCTTGGTGTTTGACATTGTGCCCTAGTAAGTGTTATTCCTTGGGAATGGGTTTTCTGCTAGGAACTCCCTTGAAGAGCCATCGTACCATTCCCAACCATACTTACCACTTTCCATCACCTAAAACCCCCATTTCCTTGTCTCTTTGGATTTTAGGGTGTATTTACCCAAGAAGGGGTTGTCCCTCATTCCATGGGAAGAAGGGGTTGAATTCCCAGAGGGATTGTTGTTGGCTAAAAGAGATAAAATCATATATATATATATACCTTCCAGTTGCTTCGCCCAGGGATACCCTGAGAAAGCAATGCTTCTATGTAATAAAAGGGGGACCCGCAAGAATAAATGATAATGAATGCTTAAGGGGTTAGTTGGAGGATAGGATTTCTCATCATGAGTCGGCCTATCATGATCATGGGTATCTAGCGGTATGACATTACCATCATCTAGTCACCAAGCCAGGGTATTGGCTCTCAGTTACACAACTAAGAGAAAGGGGGTCTCTTCATGAGCCTTCCTTCTCATTTCTTCATGGTATTTGTGAGTGACATTGTCATTATCTTGACACCACTCCAGGACAGTGGTCTTCAACACGTTCCTTAAAATATAAAAAAAAAAAAACAAATAATCGCAAGAGGATGGGATTGGAAAAGGTGCATTGCAAATGAAGATGTCACACACCCTCTAAAAGGGAACCCATGAATGAGACACTACAACCCCTTGTGTGTCATGAACCCCATGCCCAATGAGTCTTGATCCATAACCACTTCATCTACTTCACATGGCTTAGAGAGGGATCACTTGGGAAACACTCCTTAACCTAGGGAAATATCTACCCAATAGGACACTTCGTCAACCCTCCCATATCCAAGCTTGGAAAGTTGCATAATGTCTTTGAGCACTTACTTGTTTGACCGGGTAATATTTGATGCACATGCTTAGGTGGCTCATTTATTGATTTGATTTACTTACCATGATATTTTGACTTGAGATCCTTGGAGGATGTGCTTATTTTTCTTTGCAGGACCTAGTTGGTGGACAATTTTGGAAGAACAAGCCTATATTCGGATTCCATGGGGCTTGAATCCCACAGGTTGGATGCCAAGGGCCCACATGCTAGATCATGATGACTTTCCTTTGGAGGTCTAGAAGACATCATGGATGACATGACCTAGCCCTTACATGCCAAATGTTTTTCCTAGGAGAGGCAAAATGTCACCTTTGGAGGCTTGGCGTCACCTAGAGGGCTAGGGTTTGGTGGTGAAAGTGTTGTTTGATGACATGTGGCACATTTTGAAGGAAGGAAGCTTGAAGACCATCAAGAGAGGACTTGGATCAGTGACAAGTGGCCTTTGTAGGCCTAGCCATGCATCTACTACCCCGACAACTTCTTCAAAGTGCCAAAACGTCCCCTAAAGGGGTGACGTCCCCTTATTCAAGGGTTTCTTTTTGTGTAAAGGTGAATTTTAAGTGAATTTTTTAATATTATTTTGTTGCAAGGGGTAAGATAAGGGTTGTGGACCCCTTATCTTATGTTTTACCCTTGCTAATGTGGAAAAACTATGTGATAGACGTTTTGTATCAATAGAGATCATAAGATCTCATTTTGAATCATAACTCTCTCATTCTGAAGAGAAATATTTTTGTTCTCTTGTGCTATGATATGGTGTTTTCTTGGTTATGGAGTACATGATGATTATGCGCTACCTCTTGGAGGTATTTTCTAGCTATTTGGTGGTTATCTTGGCATGTTATCGTTTATCTTGTTTCTATTTGGATTGGTAAGGATTTTACGTGTTGTTATCATTTGTAACTCAAGCTCAAGGTTGATTTTTCTAAAGCTAAGTAGGAATTATAAGTGCATACACCCCTACTCTAGCTCCACCATATTTTTTTAAGCATAGAATAATTGTTTGCAAGGGTTTGCTAAGGAAGTATAAGGATATACACCCCTTAGGATATAAATGCTCTTACTTGCCTTGGGGAATAAGATCATTTATACCCCCAAGGAGGTAGTAGCTTTAGCTCTTTTATTTTGACCCCATTAACCCATAATCAAAGGCACTAGTCGTTGCATTGGAGAAATAAAATGTTGCATTGGTAAACGTGAAAAGTTGATGTTTTGAAGTTATCTCACTTGGACATTGTTCCTTGAGCCCTAGGCTATCTTGCCTCATTGAGGCATCCTCTTTCATCCAATATAAATTTTTGTTGTTACAAAACTAACCTACATCCATTAGGGCTGCAAAAATCTAACCCTCTAACCCTAAATAGCTCCTAAACTAACCCTAGGAATTGGCTATAACTTTGCCCTAAAAAACTACTAACCCTAGCGCACTTTTAAGCTAAATTGAGGTGGCTTTCATTGGCTGAATTTTCTGTTATAAGGCTTGGTTTGCTACAGGTAGAAGGCTGATAAATGTCACTACAGTAATATTTTTGTTGCGGCCTTTCTTTATTGCTAAAGTATTTCTCTTTCATTCTTGATTTGAACTAGTTTTACTAGCTTGTCTCTTGCTTATTCAACTAGACTTTTAACACGTATTTTGCAGCTCTTATTATATTTTATATGTTGATATATATATCATTGTTTTTTTCTTCAATTAGGGATAGCAAGCTTAAATTTCTTTTCCACCTAACACATTGCATCATATACTTGGTTTTCCTTGTGTCTCGGGCAGGTATTCACTCTTGGCATGTTACTCAAAGCATCAGCAACCTTAAGCAACCCCCCAGACTCATTGCTAAGTTCCATTTTCCATCTAGAAACTTGACCTTTAGGGGAATCCATTCATACATCTCATTTTTTTGTCTCAATCCCCCCTAGGGTCAACGGGATTCCCCCCTTGAGGTGACTACCTCATCTCTAAAGTGACAGGGACACCTACCTAAGGTGACAGTGGGTAGGTTCTCTCTTCGTTGTCGCCATTTGGTGGTTGGGTTAGGATTTTCCCAACCTAAAACTTGTGCGATAACAGTGATGATAAGGTTAGCTTGCAGTATAGGTTGGAACAATGGCTATTCAAATGGGATCAATGAATATTATTATCGCACAAATTGTAGGTTGGGCAAAGCCTGACCCAATCCACAAGAGTGAGAGAACTATGGGAGTAGCTACCCACTGTTACCTTAGATATATACTCCCCTCGCTTTAGTGATGATAAGTCACCACAATGGGGGAATTTCGATGACCCTAGGGGGATTGAGATGGAAAGTGGTAGAATGACCAATGAATCCCCTATAGGTCAAGTTTGGAAGTGGAAAAAGGCTTGGAAAAGAGTCTTGTTGATGATGGATGGTTGCCAAAGTGTTGTGTACTTGCAAGACAAAGTTAAACCTTCCCGGAACAAGACACAAGATAGATATACAATATTTATATCAAGGGGGAACTAGTAAGAAACCTTGTTGTCCCAATATTTCAGAAGAACATATATACATATCAGCAATGTAAAGTATAAAAGGGCTGCAAAATATGTTGCCAAAAGTCAAGTAAAATATATTAGAAACTAAGATAGCAATGTCTAATTTAACTTCCACTGAATAGCACAAGACTTTAATGGAAATTGGGGTTGTTTGTTAGGTTTTATCAATAAATTATTATAACATCCAAGTGGTTTTAGAAAACATTAGCTACAGCAGCAAAATCTAACCACTAAAATCAGCAAACAATCCACCCAAAAGATAGTCAATGACAAGTAGATTAAATATGGCAGCTTGCAAGCAAATTTTAATGGTTGATTAGTGAGAAATAAGAGCGTTTAAAGAGTGTTTTATTGTAGCCTCAATGGCTGTATCATTGTGTGGATTACAACAATATAATTACTAGGCTAAGCTAGACGCCCTGGTGGATCAAGCAAGCTAAAAGCATGAAGAACAACTTCCAATTTAGACAATCACAAAATCTCTATTTTTCACGTATTCCAATGAAATGATTTTATTTCTCCATTGAAAAAATAGACAAATTCCTTATAAGTTGGGTTATGGAGTCTCTTTTTTAGGAGCTAGGGTTTGCAACTTCTCTAGGGGTGTAAGCCATTTTACTTCCTAGAGCATGCAAAACCTAGCAAGGTAAATCTAGGAGGGTGTAAGCCCTTTTACTCCTAGCAACATTTGCAATAGTTTATCCAATTAACAATAATGATAGAATTGGTGGAGGTTGTATGCCCTTTTACTCCTCCAAGAGTTTAGACAAGAACAACCATGAAACAAAAAGAAATACTAACAATATGCAGAAATTCCTTACCAATTTCAAAAGATAGCAAGTAAAACCCTTATCTACCAAGAATGTTCCACTATACATGAAAGAGCTAAGCATACAAGAGATAGTGCACCACTTCCTTCCACGAGACAAGTAACTAGCATCCAAATTTTTCACAAGAGATAGAGACATGTGATTTTCCCAAAGAGGGCGAAAATTTCAGCCACAAGTATGTAATTCTCAAGTGAGACGATCATATGATAAATTGAAATGAAATGACCTTTATTTATGCAAGGTAATCTAAAAAAATTGTTTCCACTTAGTTAGGGTAAAACACAATTAGGGAGGCCGACCTCCTCTAATTTCCCCTTTACAAAATCAAAATTTAATTTTACAAAAGAGATAGACCCAAAAAGATGACAGCGTGCCCTAAAAGGGTGACGTTTTGGCTCAAATGGCAAGATGTTGAGATGGATAAGGAAGGCATTGGGCCTCCAAAGGCCTGATCTCCATGTGCAAGGGCCTCCCTCAACCAAATCATTCCTATTCATCATCATCACCACCAACACCATCGAACATTAGCCTCCCATATGTGACGTCATACCCCAGAAATGTAGTGTAAGGCCTCCAAAGGAAATTCATTGGGGTTGGGAAAGCTAGCAAATCACCTGCAGGGGATCCTCAAGTGCCTCCAAAGGCAACGTCTTTTTCCCAAGTGTCTAAGAAGCAAGGGTGCATTATCCATTCGGTGGGCTTCAAGCCCCAAGTGAAGGTCCAAGTGACCTTGTGCCTTCATGAAATGACTTCCACCTGTCAAGGCCCTGCAAAGACAACCAAATTCGCCTTCCAAGGGCTCACAAGTCACAAGCATCATGTCAAGTAAGCCATATACAATAAAATAACCACCCGAACATGTGCATCAAATCCCCCCTCTCAAAATAAAAAAATTCTCAAAGACCTTATGCAACTTGTCAAATTTAGGTATGGGAGGGTTGTCATGGTGACCTATTGGGTGAATCATTTCCCAAGTTAAGGAGTGTTTCCCAGGTGGACCCTCTCTAATTCATGTGAAGAGTATGAGGTGGATGGGGGTAATACTTTTTGGCATGGGGTTTCTTGGCATACAAGGGCACATACTGTCTCATTTATGAGTGTTAGGTTTTTACTGTTGTTATTAGGTTATTTCCAAATTACATGAGAATTCAATGCATTTCCAAAACAAAATAATAAAGAGGATCACTGAAAGAAACACAATCACAAGGTACACAGCATTTTATCCTAGGAAATCCTCATGGGGGAGAAAACCCAGCAAAAACTTCCTCAATAATAGATTTTCAATACAATGCCAAGACTAAGACCAAAACACCAAGAATAAACCAAGACTGAGCATGTGCCTCTCTTCTCCTTCCTCCTACAACTACAACTACCTTCAATATATCCACACTAGATGAGTGAGTGTGAGAGTGTACAAGTGAGGCACCATCCTCACATATAAATACTAGTTGAGAAGGAGCTAGGGTTATGTCTCTTCACTTAGTAGGGTCAACTTCTTCTAGGAGTGGTTAAAACCACTTTATAAACACTAGGGGTTGACTTTACAAATACCACCATATAAATATGGTTTGATCAATCTACAAAAGGGGATTTGATCTTATACAAGACCTGACATGATCAATCTGTAAAAGGGGATTTGATCTATAAGATAATAACTCAAATATAATTAGAATATTCTTCGAAGTTACAATATTTCAACACTCCCCCTTAACGAGAAGGGTACTCTACTGACATTACCCAATAAAATATCATCAAGAGAACGAGAGGGCCACATCATCATCATCACCTAGAACACTGACTGGCACATCTATAAATCATCAGAATTTTTTCTCATCGTCAATATCATCATCGTTCACAGCATGGAGTTGGAGTAGCATCATCATCATCATTAGCAGCATGAAGTTGAAACATCAACATCAATAGCATGAAGCTAGAACAACAATATCACCAACACAAGGCTGGTACAACATCAGCAGCAACACAAGGCCGGTACAACATCATCAACAACATGAGGCTGAAACAAAAACATCATCAGCACGAGGTTGAAACAACAACATCATCAGCACGAGGATGAAACAACTACATCAACAACACGAGGTTGAAACAACATCATCAACATATGGTAATAGAATGAGGCAGGTGCAACAACATTTTTTGGTACTCTTACATACCGTTCTTACCAGACCTTCGGGATCTTCCGAGGAATCATAAGATTCCCTAGGATATAAAATCCTAACAAGCTACCACATGGTACTATGACATACCTTCCTTATCGGACCTTCGATATCTGCCTAGGAATCATAAGATTCCCTAGGATATAAAATCCTAACAGAGCTACCACTACTGACCACAGCTGGCATATACATGCACAGGTACTCTGACAGATCATCCTTATCAGACCTTCGGGATCTGCCCAGGGATGATCAATCCCCTAGGATATAAAATCCTAACGAAGCTACCCTTTGTTGGTCAGGATACCATAGTATCATTATCATCACTCCCCTCTTTGAGGGAGGTCCCTTCGGAAAACACCAATATTTTCTCGTAAGTACTCAAACTTCACATGAGACAGAGGCTTGGTCAACACATCTACAACCCGCTCATCTATGCCAACATATTGGAGCTTTACATCTCCCCTCTGCACCATATCACGAATGTAGTGATACCATATCTCTATGTGTTTCGACTTATCATGGAACATTGGGTTCTCCATCATCTTTATACAACTTTGGTTATCACATAGAATCACAATGTCTTCCATCTCCAGATCGAACACACTTGTCAACAACTTCCGAAGCCATATGGATTTACAACTGGCGGAACATGTTGCAATGTATTCTGCTTCTGTCATGCTGAGAGAAATACTGGATGAACAGCATCATGAAGTTCTATTTCTATCAGAAGCACTTCCAGCCCAATCTGAATCAGTATAACCATACAGTCTGAAGTCATGATCTCCAGTATAACAGAGACCATAATCCAACGTACCCTTAAGGTATCTTATCCCATGCTTTTAATCTACAAGGTGAACACGTCTAGTCTCTACCAGATACTGACTCAAAGTGTTCACAGCAAAGCATATATCTGGCCTGGTATTCATTAGATACATCAAGGAACCAAAAATTTGTCTGTATAGAGTAGCATCAACCAACTCTAACGAAGTATCAACCAAGAACTTCAAATTTGTTTACATGGGTGTGTTCATGGCTTTACATTCCAACATGTCAAATCCCTTCAGTATTTCAACTACATACTTCCCTTGGTTAAGGAATATCTTCTCTGGGCTCTGCCAAACTTCAAGACCTAATAAATAATGCATCGGGCCTAGGTCTTTCATATCAAACTCTGCAGCGAGCTTCTTCTTGCAATCTGTGATGAGATTTTATTCTTTTGTTAAGAATAAGTCATCCACATATAGTAGAAATACAACTGGCTCATCATTCATAGCCTTGAAGTAAAGGTTAGGATCATATTTACTCATGGTAAAGCCTAATCTCGTCAGGAAACTATCAATTCTACCATACCAAGCTCTAGGATCTTGCTTCAACCCATACAGAGCTTTCTTCAACTTACATACATGAGTTTTTCTAGTTTCAACTTTAATCTTCATAATGGACCGGTATCCTCTTGTCATGGCATCCATCCATTCTTTCTCTTGAACGACTTCTTCAAAGAAAGTAGGTTCCTTCTCTACGATATTACACATCAAGGCCATCTAGCTAGAGAATGGCTTAGGTTTCTTGCTTTGTCTCATGGTTCATTCTGGGGCACACTACTTCTCTGCATATTGAATAAGTTATCTCGCCCAAGATGGATTTCTCTTGTGAGAGATCATCATACGGGGAGGTTATTGAGATTCTATCGTATTATGATCTTTTGGAATCTCATCATCAAGGGTAACTACAGTAACTTCCTTCACAGGTTCTGCAACTCTGGGAGTTACAATTTCTTCTTCATATAATTCTTCAAGGTGGCATTTCCTTGATCTTTTGAGTGTTGCATCTTCATCAAAGGTTACATCTATGTTGATCGCAATGTGATGGTAACCTGGTATGTAAATTATGAAGGCCTTAGAGACCTCACAGTATCCGACAAATATTCCCTTCTTTCCTGAAGGATCCAACTTAGTTCTCTTTTCTTTTGGAATGTGTACAAATACTGGACAACCAAGTATTTTGAGATGGCTTACTTCTGGATTCTTTCCGGTGAACATTTCTTTAGGAGTTTTGAATCCAAGTTCACTATGGGATAATATGTTTTGGACATAAATTGTTGTTCTCGTTGCTTCAGCCCGTAAGTGCATTGGAAGATCTTGATCGTGAATCATGGTCTTTACTGCTTCCATAATTGTTCTATTCTTTCTTTCTGCTACACCATCTTTTTGAGGATTATAGGGAGTGGTGAGCTCCCTCTTAATCCTAACATCTCTACAAAATCTTCCAAATTCATTTGAGGTGTACTCTCTTCCATTATCTGACCTGAGTATCTTGATTTTTCTTTCAGAGAGGTTTTCTACCAAGGCTTTGAATTCCTTGAACTTTCCAAATACTTCATCTTTTTATTTCAAGAAATAAACCCAAGTCTTACAAGAGTAATCATCAATAAAGGATACCTAGTATACATACCCACTTAGAGAGCTTGATGGCATTGGAACGCATACATCTGAGTGGACAAGCTCCAAGATTCCTCGTGCTTTACTGACGATCTTTGGAAAATGATTCTTTATGTTCTTTCGTTATGCACATCCCTTGCATACACCTTCATTCTCAACTTTTAATTATGGTAAACATGTAACTACCTTGATTACATATGGTAAGTTTTTTTAGTTGATGTGAGTTAGTTTTTTGATACATAGAGTACATCCTTCATTCTCATCGGAGTTTCTGAATTAATTTTGTAGGTGGCTTCTCCCATTCCTTTGATAGGGTATTGATAATCATCTCCAAGTGAAACTTTCTGGAGGAATTCCTTTTCTATAAGGCTAGAAAGAGTATCTTTATGACATGTCATGTGATTAGATGCACCACCATCTATAAGCCAAGTATCTTCTCCAGGTGTCACAAAACATAATATTCAATCTCTTCTTTAGTTAAATTCTTGGGTGGCTCATCATCTTCAGCTGCATGGGCATGATGTCTTTTTTTATTTCTCTTCTTGAATTCTTCCCTTCTGGCAGGACAATTCTTAGCAACGTGTCTCATCTTATCACAATGATAACATTGATAAGAGGAGAAATTTTTTTTCGTTCTTTGACCCTTATGATATTTCTAGAATCTCTTTGGAGAGTGAGATTCTTTATGAAAGTGGGTCTCCTTGTGAAAATGAGACTTTTTCTTTCCTCCTTTAGCGTGAGCATCTAGGGATTGATCTTCATCTCTTAATAGGACGGCTTCTCAGTTGTCTACCCTTGCTTCTTCTTGAACACATTCTTCCCATAAGCTGTCAAATTGGAGTTTCTCTTTTCTTGCACAAATAGTTTGGATGAAGGCATCCTAAGGTCTTGTGAGACCATTAAGAGTTGTCATTATGAGTTCATATTCATCTAAGTTGTCTCTAATTGCCTCTAATTGTTCCTTGAATTGAGAAACCCTAGAGAAATAGTCTTGAACTGTTTCTCCTTTCTGCATATTTGTATTCTTGAGTTGGGTTCTCAAATTCATCTTCCGGTTGATGTTCTTTCCTCTATACATTCTAGTTAGGGCATCAAACATATATTTTGGAGTATTCTTATAAGACACTTGAGGGATCAAGTGGTATTTAATGAAATCTGCAATTATTCTTCTGGCCTTAATCATATCCTTATTGTACTTCTCTTTAGTTGCTTCTTCTTCGGGTCCCGGTACATTTTATTTTATGAATTTTGCAAGGTCATTCTCTTCAAGAATGATTCTAATTATGTACTTCCAGTCATGGAAATTTTTCACACCTTCTAACTTGTCAACAAGATTTGTGCTTGCAAACATCTTGACTTAGAGCTAAGAAAATGACCAAAAAATGAAAATGCTCAAAAATTGAAAATGAACTTACTGGGAGATGCGTTGGGCTAAGTCAAGTTTGTTGGAGATGACTAATGAAACCAAATTTCCCTTCAAAGGAATTCACATAGAGGAGATGGATAGTTGCTTCATATGGGCACAAATGCTTCAAGATTTGGCTATACAGTTTATCAAATCTGGTGTCAAATTCACTCACAGTCTCGTTCTCCTTCTTCTCAATTTGGTTGAACTGAGTCATTAACATTCTGCTATCCTTCTTCGTTTCCCATCTACTTTTGAACAATTTAGCGAAATCTTCATATTTTGCTAGGTGATTTTCAAGCAAGCCTTTGAACCACCTCTGGGCATATTCAGTAAGAGATGTAGCTAGTAGCCTCATTGTCAGGAATTGGACAGCTTTAATTGACTGTAATTGCTAGGTTGATGTTGACATGAATTTGACTACTAAATTCTATGGAGGTATACATACCCTACCCCACTCTAGATTTGAACATGTGACCTCCAAGGAGGAAACACATGTTCTTAACCATTAGGCCCACTCAGGTTGTATTACTAAGGAAAAAGGAGTTACAAAAAGAAGTAAGGGCTAAAAGCTTACTACCTCGCATGAAAAAAGAGCTAGTTTATATATCCCAACTCTAAGCTAAATCATTTTTTTCGATGGAATACACATCCTGAGAAACCCTCCAAGTACTTCCCCTAATTTTGAGGATGGTATAGGAGGTAAACCATATGGTTGCATTTTTTTAAACCTAACCCGACAAGGACATCGAGTGAGGCCCAATAATATCTATAGAGGCATCCATCCTATGGACTTGATCCTGTGACCTCCTACTTGTAATTCATAGCACTCAACCACTCGAGTTAACCCACTGAGCTCTAAAAAAATTGAAGTACATGGGGATGGGATTTGATCCACTTATGTGTTCACAGGTCATGAGATCATTTAATATAATCTCACTGGGTGCAACCACATGTTCGAACACTACCTCAAGGTGTCCCCGTGGCTCTAGGAAATCCCTCACAAGAATTGAATCTTTCCCATTGATGAAAAACGCATTTCTCCTCAGTAATGGAGTGGGATTTGATTCACTTATGTGTACACAACTCACGAGATAATTTAATATAATCTCTCTAGGTGCAACCACATGTTTTACCACTACCTCAAGGTGTCCCTATGGCTCCAATAAATCCCTCACGGTTATTGAACCTTTCCCATTGGTGAAAAATACAACAGAGAGATGTTGGGACAGTTGACATGGAATATTTGTGCCTTCAATGCCAAGAACCTCACAGAGAAGATGAATTCCCCCGACGAGATGAATATTCTCCTGGCGATATGAATTTCATTGATATGATTTATGTTTTCCAAGAGGAACAAGTTACCCAAGAGCATATCAATGAAGCCAGAAGAAAAGGAAAAATAGAAGGGATACTTTGGGCCTTGAATCAGTTGACGGATAATCAAAAGAAAGAGTTGAGGAGGAGGGAATATCTAACTTACACCAGAAGGAATAAATCTCCAGCCCTTCCATCACAGCCTGATGCTCCTCTTCCATCAGCAGAGAAGGTGGCTCCACCTCCTACACCTATGGTACGTGATTTTCTTCCTAAGCCAACTCCTACAGACGATATTCTGATAAATATAGATGTTGCAAGTATGTTTGGAAAACTGAATATGACGGTCCCAGTAACAGATATGTGTAATATCCCTTCTGTGAAAAGGGAAATTTTGAAAGTATTACAGGTGCCAACAAAGAAGGAATATCCTCCCATCATCTTGAACACTATGTATCTCGATCAGCCAAGGGACAAGAATCCTTCGTTATGTCTTTCATTAGACATGAATGGCCTCCTCTTGAACAATTGGATGCTTGGCTCTAGGGCCTCGGAAAATGTCATATCATTGAGGGTGATGAAACATCTTGGTTTGAATACAACCCGATCTTATGGTAACATATGTGGTGTTGATTACAAAAATGTCAAGGTTCTCGGGGTATGTGAGGACATTGAGGTTTTTCTAATTGATTTTCCACATATCAACACTCTCATGGAAATAGTAGTAATCGATGTTTTGGATGCTTGGGGGATGCTCTTATCTAGGATCTGGTCTACTACTCTTGGGGGTTTCCTTAGCATGGATCTCACCCATGCACACATTCCCATGGGAAATGGCACCTTCCAGATATTATACAATCGAGAGAAAGTTGATAGACATGTGATGAATCCGGATGGTCCTGATTATGTCAACGAATGTGATTATGATGTGCCTCCACAGATTATTGAGTATGATACATATGAGCTACCCTTCATGCAGGAAGACTCCATAGACACACTTCTTCCATGGACAGATGAATATAAAGAGAAACTTGCAAAATACCATGGGAAGGAGCCAGGGTCTATCCATATTTTGAAGAAAGAAGATGAGAAACATGAAGAAATCATCAAAGATGAGGGCATGCTTATTTGTCCTTGAATGACCTCCAAGATATAGCGCACCATAATCATCATCAACCATAACCAAAAATCATTATTTCATAGCACAAAAGGAAAAATACTCCAAGTGTAGAGAAAATTTTAGTCTAAGTACTTCTCACAAGAGGGAGAGTTATGATAAAATGAGATCTTATGATCTCTCATTTATACAAAATGTCACTAAGATAGTTTGTCCACATAATTAAGGGTAAAACACAATACTAGGGGTAAACAACCCTAATATTTCCCCTTTTTACAAATTAATATTAAACAATTCACTTTAATTTCACTTTTGCACAAAGAAAAACCCTAGTTTTTTAAGACGTCACCCATTTAGGGGATGTTTTGGCACTAGGAGAAGGTTGTTGGTGATGGAGGAGTGTAGAAAGGATTCCCAAAGCCACATTTCAAGCATCCAAATAACTTCATTTATGGTCAAAGCCTCAATCCCCTCAAAACATCCTTGTGCCAATGCATGTCAACCTCACCACCAAACCCCTAACCCCCCTAGGTGACGTCATGCCTTTAAAGGTGACGTTTTGCCTCTCCTAACTAGAAAGTTGGGAATGTGGGGGCTAGGTTATATCATCTATGTCATATTCTAGGCCTTCAAAGTTTTATCTCTCTCATCTGGCATGCGGGCCCTTGGAATCCACATGTGGGCTTCAAGCCCCATGGAAGCCTAAGTTAGTCGTATTCTTCCAAAATTGTCCACCAACTAGTCCTGCAAAGACAAATAAGCACGCCCTCCAAGGATATCAAGTCATAACATCATGATAATTGAATACAATCAATAACTGAGCCACCTAAGCATGTGCTTCAAAGATTATTATGTCAAACAATTAAGTTCTCAAAGACATTATGTGACTTGTCAATCTTGAATGTGGGAGGGTTGAAGAGGTGTCCTATTGGGTAGATCTTTCCCTAGGTCAAGTAGATTTTCCAAGAGTCCCTCTCTAATCCACGTAAAGTGAGTGAATTTTTTAGGGTCAAGACTCAATGCGCATGGGATTCATGAAATACAAGGGGTTGTAGTGTCTCATTCATGGGTGCCTTTGTAGAGGGTGTGTGGTACCTTCATTTGCAATGCACTTTTTCCAAGTCCATTATTTTTCCATTCTTTGTTTCTTTCATAAATTTAAGGAAAATTTGGAGGCCACTTCCTTGGTGTGGTGTCCAGATAATGACAGTGTCACCCACAAATACCTAGTAGAACTGAGAAGGTTGGATCGTGATGAAACCCCTTTTCTCTCAGCTATTCAACTAAAAACCATTAACATGGTTTGGTGACCAGATGATGGTAATTTCATGCCACTAGATTTCCATGAACGTGATAGGCCGACTCGTGATGAGACCTCCTATCCTCCAACTAACCTTTTAATCATTCTTAATCATATTTCTTGTGGGTCCCCCTTTTCTCAAAGTTAAGTGTTCCATTGCTTTCTTGGGTGATCTGTGGGAAAAGCATATAGAAGGTTCATACATACGCTTTTATCTTTTACCCAACATCAATCCCTCTGGGCCTTCAGCCCCTTCTTCCCATAGAATGAGAGACAACCCCTTCTTGGGTCAATACACCCTAAAATCCCAAAAGATAAAGAAATGGGGGGAAATAGTGATGGAAAGTGTTAAGTATGGTCGAGAACGGTACAATGGATATTCAAGGGAGTTCCTAGTAGCAAACCCATCCCCAAGTAAGAACACTTACTAGGGCACAATGTCAACCACCAAGGTGAAGCAGGGAAAAAGGCATAATGTCCAAGCATATATAATGAAATCTAAAGCAGTATAAGATACAACATACTTAAATGCATCAAATATTGAAATGATGCTCACCATAATACCTGACTTGTACCTCATGGAGCAAGGTCCACTGCCTTCCGGAAGCCAGTTGGTGTGGTGGATTCCATTTGAAAAACTACGACCTCTATGGTGGTGAGAAGGGTCTCCATCTATGAAAAAGGATACTGCTAGTCATGTAGTCTCTTCGTACTCCATATCTACAACCTCAGGGACTCGAGACATAATCTCCTTAGTTATCCACAAAATGGGGATAACATCTAGCTCCTACTTGGGGACATGTGCTCATCGTAGAGTGCATGAGAACCACAACATCTCCTGGTAGACATGTGTCTGCCAAAATTTAGAGAAAGGGATCAGAGCATATAGGGTAGTATTATCACCCTTTATCCATATACATATAATCCAAAGTGAAAACTAATGTAGAAAAGAAAAAATTTGACATTTTTTCAAAAATTTCTAAGCTAAGCATGAAATCAATATGAAAGTAGAGAAAAATGAAAATGAAATGCATCTAAACTAGTATGAGAAATCAAGATGCAAACGCAGGGGAAAGCAAGATGACCTACCTACTTACTTGGGGCATGGGCCCTGAAGAAGTCATGTGACCTGGACGTAAGGTTGGAGAAGAGATCCATCCACTGGTGATGGCATCTTCCTCATGTCTAATTTTGTCAGATAACACTTTTCTTTATCAAACTTCTTCTTGATGATGTAAGGGCCAAGCCATGAGTTCTTATCTCTTTGGTCATATATGTTGAAATATTGTAACTGCAAAGAGTATTCTATTTATTATTGAGTTATTATTCATTAGATCAATCCCCTTTTGTGGATTGATCATGTCAGGCATTGTAATTGACCAAATCCCCTTTTGCGGATTGGTCAAACCCTAAATATGTTATGTAAAATGTGAATTCGTCCCCCGGGCCATTTAAAGTGATTTTAACCACTCAGAAGACAAGTCGGCCCTGCCCAGTGAAGAGACACCTTTCCAGCACCTGTCAGATTGTATAAATAAAGGAAGCCAGTGGCTCATTTGATCACTCACTCATTCACTCATCAAGTGCGTAAGTTTGGTAGCTGCAATTGGGAGAAGAAGGAAGAGAGAGGCGCATTGTTCAATGTTGGATATTCTCTAGTGTTTTGGTTTATTGACTTGGAATTGTATTGGCTATCTATATTAAGGAAGTTTTTGTTGGGTTTTCTCCCCCGTGAGGGTTTCCCAGGATAAATGTTGTGTATCTTGTGATTTTTTTTCTCTCAGTGATCCTACCTATGTTATTTTTATCTCTTAAATTGAAAAGAAACCTAATAATAGCTCAAAAATTAACATGGTATCAGAGCTAAGCTGAAGAGAGCATCTTTCACTGGAAAAATAAAAACGTCATTGTTGTCGTACAAGAAAATTACGGATTTTGTTGGAGATGAATTTCAACCTAAAAACCAGCTAGAAAAGTGCACCCTAGCCTAGGGAACTCTTTGGCACCTTGAGCGCATTTTTTCAGTAGAGAGAACTCCCAGAAAGTGAAACCTTGTGTAACACCCCGTTTCCCCCAGCCTGTAAAATTATTATGCTGGCCAAGAACTGTGGCAAACTCAAAGATGTGAATGTGTGATTCTGAATGGACCTTAGTATACAAGGTCAATGAATGTAAATTAACATTTTGAATATATATATATATATATATATGATGCAGGACTGCTGAGAGGGGGATGTGCTAAAAAAAAGAGACCACGATGGCTGAAGAAAGGTGGTGGAAGGCACCTGGAATGGTGGCGTTAACTTCCACCGAACCAAACCGTATTTGGTCTTCACTGGCCCGGAGAACCAACAGCGGCTCGCTGGCCCTGAAATGAATTACTCGCCAGGATGCTAGGTGAAGAGGCTCCTCATGAGTTAATGAGGGATGGGGGTGAACCGCCCATCCGTGGAGGCCTCGAACCTACCCACCGCGGGGGAATTCGTGCCACACGCAACCTCACCGGAAAAAAAAAAGGCAGGTAAAAGGCATGGAAGACAGGGGATGCGAGGGGGGATCGAAGGAAAAAGATCGGAATAACTCTGGAACAAAATACAGAGTGAGCGATAGCAGAGAAGAAGGAGAGTAACCTTCGTTCTCGATCGTTGAAGAACCGAGACAGAGAGTCTCAAGCATCGTGGTCTAGCTCGGGGGTGGCTAGTGGTAAATCCATTCGGAGTCACTGAGCCTACATTTGGGTGGAAACGAGCACCCCTCTCAGCAGTTGCATCAAACCCGGTGTTTTTCTGATAAGTGTTTTATGTCTTGTATCTTGAAATTTATATGTTGACATGTATGCTCATAGTCTATGCAATTATAAATGGTTTCAGTATAAGACTGTCTGCATGGTGTTTTGATCAGAAATGATGGATGCATGCTTTTACTGGAAAGACCATGTATGGCTTATGTTAATATATGTGTGTGTGTGTGTGTGTGTGTGTGTGTGTGTGTGTGTGTGTGTGTGTGTGTGTGTGTGTGTGTGTGTGTGTGTGTGTGTGTGTGTATTGAGCTAATATAGATTTTTCAATTCTGCTCTCGGGAGATTTGTTCCCGTGTTTGTCTTACCCGATGCCTTGGATAGATTTCCCCACGAAGGCACCCTTCCGAGACCACTCCTTTACCTTCTAGAAGACCTTCTAATCTGGTCTTCAAAACCTGGTGTAAATTGCCTGAGAACCCAAAGGAGGATGTTATAGTTTAATTCTTGAAATCTTGCACGAGGGATAATGGTCCTCGTAGACTCCTACATCTCAGCATTTCGATACCCGGGATACCCAAGGGCGAGTTCCCTTTCACTCGCAAGTCCTGAAATCCCGACTTGCGAAATCCCGAAATGACAGTGTGTGGATGAGTTGGGACCTTTCGGTGGTTAGGTACCCAGGATACCCTCCTTCTTTCTAAATGCACGAATGAGATCCTTTCGAAGGATCTAAGGTCGGTTATGACCATAAAAATTGAATGAAGGAACGCAGGCAATAATGCCTTGACCCCTTTTAACCTTCGCAAGTAATGAAGAAATCGGGACCGTCGATCCCAAGGCTCATGGGAGTGCATGGACCGTCTAGCTGTAGAGTACACGTGGCGGCTGGTAAGCGTTTCGGCGTTTCGGCACTCGAGGAACTAGAGGATAAGAACCCCTGTCCTCATGACTCACGAAATCCTGACATACGAAACCCCGAAATGACGGGGCGTGGACAAGTTAAGATGATTCGGTATTTCGGCACCCGTGATACCTAGAGGCAGGTCCCTTGTACACACCAGTCCTGAAATCCTGATGGGTGTAATCCCGAAAGGACGATACGTAGACATGTTACGATATTTCATCATTTCGGAAATCGGGATACTCAAGGGTGTATTCCCTTGTACTCGCAAGTCCCGAAATCCCGACTTGCGAAGTCCCGAGATGGCCTAGTGCGCATAAATCTGATACTCCGGTGTTTCGGCTTTCGGAGTGCTGAAGGGCATGAACCCCTTGACGTTTTATAACGTGAAATCCCGAAAGGAGAAACCCCGAAATGAGCTTAGAAATGAATACCAGTTTCAGAGTTTCGGCTCCCGGGAAACCTAAGTGCGAGACCTCATGTCTGCGCATATCCCAAAATCCCAGCATACGAAACCCCGAAATAATAATAGCATGGATGAGGTAGGGTGTTTCGGTATTTCAGCACCCGAGATACCTAATGGTAAGTTTTCTTGTGCTCGCCAATCCCAAAAA
>ML856490.1:27715-39000 GCA_009831015.1 Picea engelmannii
AATCCTCTCGGAGTGCAGAGAGAAGGCGAGAAATGACCATAACAAAGCTGCACCAGGAGCCTTTCGACTCTGCTCGGGCTCCCAAAGAATACCATAACCGAAATGCCAAAGCCTCCGTCCATCCATATTCACAATGAAACCGTGCGCGGGGGTTAATGTCCACGCGAGGGAGGCGTACCTCCTTCCCATAACCGCTGCTATGGCCGTCCACCATTGTTAATGCGAATGTGTGGGTGGCGGCCATCAGCCATTAAACCAGAGCTGGGTGCGCGCCCAGCTGTCACCTCCATCAGGCCGCATGTCACCCCATCCGGGGCTATTTTTAAATATAAACATTAAACAAAACATTAAAAAAAAAAAAACTCAAATAAACTGCATTAAAAATTAAAAATTAAAAATAAAGGAAAAAGACCCTTAAATAAAAATTAAAAATAAACCAAACACATTACAATTAAAAAAATTAAAAACACAAAGCCTAATAATAAAATTGAACTAAACTAATAAAAAATAAACACAAATAAATAATTAAAAAAATGAAAAATAATGCATTTAAATAATTAAAAAAAATATTTTTTTAAACTTGTGGGGAGTCGGGCATCACTCTTATGATTAACTATTTTGGTTTTAGTTGACTTTAATCATCATCATTATATATATATATTAATTATTGTTTTCATTTTTTTATAAATTATTTATGTTTATTTTTTATTAGTTTAATTCGATTTTTTTTGTTTGTTAGTTTGTCCGTGACCTGCGGGACCAGCCCGTGGCTGATAAACCACAACTTAGGGGTATCTAAGCCGTCAAAATCACCCGGAGATCGCACCTGACATGAGCCACACCAACCCTTAACGTGGATGGATGTTTTGTCCCCACAGGTTTCGAACTAATGACTTTAACATCATAGAGTGCCTTAACAACGTACTCCGTCACCGACTGTCCTACACCTTGAGGACAATTTAGTTCGATTTTATTATTAGGTTGTGTTTTTAATTTTTTTAATTGTAATTGTAGTTGTTTTTTTTTTTTTAAATTGATTAAAAGTTTTATTTTTATTGTTAATTTTTAATTTGTAATGTAGTTTAGTTTAGTTTTTAAATTTTTTTTTAATGTTTCATTAAATGTCTTTCTTTTTGAAATTAAAAAAAAATTTCTATTTTAGTTATTTTTTTTAATTAAATTTTAGTTTTTAGTTGTTTTTTAAATTTTTTATAAAAAAAATACATTTTTTATAAAAAAAATACATTTTTTATAAAAAAAGTACATTTTTTACGTTTTCTTTTTTCAATTTTTGAAAAATTCAATTTTAGTTTTTTTTTTAAATTAAAATTTAGTTTTTAGTTGTTTTTTAAATTTTTTATAAAAAAAAATAATTTATTTTATTTTATTTTTCTTTTTTCAATTTTTTGTCTTTCAAATTTAGATTTTTAAGGGTTGTTTTTTTAATTTTATTTTTAGAAAAAAGATTTAAATTTTACTCCTTGTTCAATTTTGAATTTTTTGATTAAAAAAAATTGATTTGCATTTTTTCCTTTATTTCTAATTAAAAAAAAAGAATTTGTTTAGGAATGTTTTTTTTTCTAATTTAATTATTTTCTTAATGTAAAGTATTAAAAAAAATAAAGTTAATTGGTAAATCAATTATCAAGTAATAACACTTCTAGATTTGTTCCGAAGGTGAAGATCAATTCGTGATATAGTGCATTGTTAAGGCACTCCTTGTCACGTCGTTCATTCAAACCTTGCAAAGTTGTGGGTAGCAATCATAATTGATCCCATGTTTGATGATTATGAGCCTGCTTGGTCGTCGATTCTGCTAGATACCAAAAAAACAAATAACACTTTTAGATTTAGGAGTCTATTTTTAGTGTTGTATTTACCGTGGTGCCAGTGGTTAAGGCCATGTTTTAATTAGGTCATAGTTTTAACTCCAGAAAAAAAGAGTGCTACTGGTAGCACCGCTTTTCGATTCAAGGGTCAATTTCAGGGTTTTTCAGGGTTCTGTTTGCAATGTCAAGGGCACAATTTTAAACAAGTTGCAAAATCAACCCCCAAATCAAAATGTGGTGCTATTGGTAGCACCACTTTTTGATTTGGGGGTTAATTTTGGTGTTTTTTTACCCTTTAAAAATATGATATTTTTGGGCTATAGTTCTCGTTTTGAGGTCACAGTTCTCGTTAAATTGGTAACTTTGTTGATTATCATGTTCATCCTTTATGGCACAACATTTTCTTGTGTTGTTCATGGAACTATATTCTCTCTACAAATCTCATGGTATGAATAGTAATTATCAAACTCCTTGTCGCAGTATTCGCTTCCATTGTCTGATTTGAGACTCTTCAACTTATTTCTTGTCTCATTCTCAACCAAAGTTTTCCATTTCTTAAAAGTATAAAAAACTTCATATTTTTTTGAATGCAATAAATCCAAGTTTTTTTAGTTGCACCATCAATACAAAAGTAACATAATAATAAGAGCTACTGAGAGATAATACCTGAGCCGATCCCCATACATTTGTATGCACAAGCTCTAACTTCTCACTTCTTTTTTTCTTCCCAATTATGAGAAATCTGATTCTCTTTTGTTTTCCATAAACACAATGCTCAGAAAAATCCAAATCAATCTACTTAAGATCTAATAACAAATTCCTCAAGTGGAGAATCTACATCCCCTTTTCACTCATGTGCCCAAGCCTACGATTCCATAATGTTGTATCCACTCATGTAGAAACTAAAACAATAGAAGAGTTACCATTATCGATACATAAATACAACGTACCCACCTTCTCTCCTTTTTCTATTAGCAGTGATCCTTTAGTGACTTTCCATGAATTTCTTGTAAATGTAATTGCACAACCTTCAATATCTAACTGTCCTATTGAAATTATATTTCGCCAGGTTGATGTTGACATGAATTTGACTACTAAAGTCTACAGAGGTATACATACCCTACCCCACTCTAGATTTGAACATGTGACATCCAGGAGGAAACACATGTTCTTAACCATTAGTCCCACTCAGGTTGTATTATAAGGAAAAATGAGTTACAAAAAGAAGCAAGGGCTAAAATCTTACCGCCTCACATGAAAAAAGAGCTATTTTATATATCCCAACTCTAAGCTAAATCATTTTTTCGATGGAAGACACATCCTGAGAAACCCTCTAGGTACTTCCCCTAATTTTGAGGATGGTATAGGAGGTAAACCATCCAGTTTCATTTTTGTAAACCTAACCCTACAGGGACATTGAGTGAGGCCCAATAATATCTATAGAGGCAGCCATCCTAGGGACTTGATCCTGTGACCTCCTTCTTGTAATTCACAACACTCAACCACTCTAGTTAACGCACCGGGCTATAATTTTTTTTAAAGGACATATGGATGGGTTTTGATCCACTTATGTATTCATAGGTCACAAGATAATTTAATATAATCTCACTGGGTGCAACCACATGTTTGACCACTACCTAAAGGTGTCCCCGTGGCTCCAGGAAATCCCTCACAAGAATTTAACCTTGCCCATTGATGAAAAACTCATCGCTCCTCAATAATGGATCCAACCCCTCTGGGAAAAAAAAATGAAGGACATGGGAGTGGGATTTGATTCACTTACAACTCATGCGATCATTTAATATAATCTCTTTAGGTGCAACCAGATGTTTGACCACTATCTCAAGGCCCCTATGGCTCCAAGAAATCCCTCACGATTATTGAACCTTTCTCATTGATGAAAAAGACAACAGAGAGATGCTACAAGTTTGAACAAAACCCGACCTTATGGTAACATATGTGGTATTAATTCCAAAAAGGTTAAGGTTCTCGGGGTATGTGAGGACATTGAGGTTTTTCTGATCGATTTTCCACATATCAACATTCACATGGACATAGTAGTAATCGATGTTCCAGATGCTCTTATCTAGAAGCTGGTCTACTGCTCTTGGGGGTTTCCTTAGCATGGATCTCACCCATGCACACATTCCCATGGGAAATGGCACCTTCAGGATATTATTCAATCGAGAGAAAGCTGATAGACATGTGATGAATCCTGATGGTCCTGATTATGTCAACGAATGCGATTATGATGTGCCTACACAAATTATTGAGTATGATCCATATGAGCTACCCTTCATGCAGGAAGACTCCATAGACACACTTCTTCCATGGACAGATGAATACAAAGAGAAACTTGCAAAATACCATGGGAAGGAGCTGGGGTCTATCCATATTTTGAAGAAACAAGATGAGAAACATGAAGAAATAATCAAAGAGACGGTCCACATAGAGCCTCCATGCGTTGATAATACACCTTGCATAAATTTTAATGAAGTAAGTCTTGCATTCATGTGGGACAAAAGCAAGGGAAAGCCCATATATTGTTAAGT
Organism: Picea engelmannii; assembly: GCA_009831015.1. NCBI lineage: Eukaryota > Viridiplantae > Streptophyta > Pinopsida > Pinales > Pinaceae > Picea > Picea engelmannii. The sequence goes on from ML856490.1 coordinate 32,097, forward strand.
TTTGAGCTATTATTAGGTTTCTTTTCAATTTACTAATTAACAATAGCATAGGTAGGATCATTGAGAGAAACACAATCACAAGATACACAACATTTATCCTGGGAAACCCTCATGGGGGAGAAAACTCAGCAAAAACTTCCTTAATATAGATAGCTAATACAATGCCAAGACAATAAATCAAAACACTAGAGAATATCCAACACTGGGCAATGCGCCTCTCTCTTCCTTCTTCTCCCAACTGCAGCTACCAAACTTGCACACTTGATGAGTGAATGAGTGAGTGATCAAATGAGGCATTGGATTCCTTTATTTATACAAATTGGCAGGTGCTGGAAAGGTGTCTCTTCACTGGGCAGGGATGACTTGTCTTCAGAGTGGTTAAAACCACTTTAAATGGCCTGGGGGACGACTTCTCATTTTGCCTAATATATTTAGGGTTTGACCAATTCGTAAAAGGGGATTTGGTCAATTACAATGCCTGGCATGATCAATCCGCAAAAGGGGACCGATCTAATGAATAATAACTCAATAATAAATAGAATACTCTTTGTAGTTACAATATTTCAACACTCCCCCTTAATAAGAAGGGTATTATACAACATCATCAGGAGAGAGAGAGAGGGAAACAACATCAACAACATCTGAAACACTGACTAGCATATCTATAAATCACCAGTTTTTTTTCTCATCATCATCGTTCACAACATGGATTTGGAGTAGCATCATCATTCTCATCAGCATGAGGCTAAAGTAACATCATCATCTTCTTTAGCATGAAGCTAAAGTAATATCATCAACATCTTTAGCATGAGGCTAAAGTAACATCATCATATTCAACATTAAAGCTGGAATAACATCATCATCATCATCTTCAACAAGAAGCTGAAGTGGCATCATCATCATTTGCATCAACATGGATTAGTATAACACTGATACATCATCATCATCAATAACATCACAAGGCTAATACAACATCAACAACAAAAAAATCACATCATAAAGGCCGGAACATCATCATAAAAAACAACATCACATCACGAAGGTTGGAGCATCATCAACAACAACATCACATCACGAAGGCTGGAGAATCATCAACATCAACACTAGGCTGGAAATCTTCAGCACAAAGCTGGCATCACAACAACATCAACACGAGGCTGGCATCACAACAACATCAACACGAAGCTGGAAATATTCATCACTAGGATGGAATCACAACAACATCAACACAAAGCTGGAAATCTTCAGCACAAGGCTGACATCAACAACATCAACACGAAGCTGGAAATCTTCAGCACAAGGCTGACATCAACAACATCAACACGAAGCTGGAAATCTTCAGCACGAGGCTGACAACAACAACATCAACACGAGGCTGGCATCAACAACATTTTGTGGTACTCTTACAGATCCAAAGGATCTTCCCAGGAATCAAAAAGATTCCCTAGGATATGAAATCCTAACGGAGCTACCACATGGTACTCTAACAAACCCAAAGGATCTGTTCAGGAATCATAAGATTCCCTGGGATATAAAATACTATCACAACTACCACTATTGATCAGGATACCATAGTATCATCCACACCACTCCCCCTTTCGAGGGAGGTCCTTTCGGACCATACCAAGCTTGTGTTGAAAGTGCTCAAACTTTACACGAGACAGGGGCTTGGTCAACACATCGATAACCTATTCATCTATGCCATCACATTGGAGTTTTATAGCTCCTCCCTGCATCATATCACGAGTGAAGTGATACCATATCTCTATGTGCTTTGACTCGTCATGGAACACATCATCTTTATATAACTCTGGATATCACATAGGATCACGGTGGCTTCCATCTCCAAATCAAATAGATCTTCAACAACATCCGAAGCCATATGGATTCACAACTGGTGGAACATGCAACAATGTGTTCTGCTTCTTCTGTGCTGAGAGAAATGCTTGATTTCTTCTTACTCTGCCATGAAGTCATGGCTAACCCCAGACTGAAATAACATCATGAAGTTCTCTTTCTGTCAGAGACACTTCCAGCTCAATCTGAATCGGTATATCTATACAATATGAAGTCATGATCTCTAGTATAACATCGACCAAAATCCAATGTACCCTTAAGGTATCTCATCATATGTTTTGCAACAAAAATGTGAACATGTCTGGGTTCTACCAGATACTGACTCAAGGAAAAACATATATCTGGCCTGGTATTCATCAGATACATCACCGAACCAATAATCTGTTTGTACAGAGTAGCATCAACCAATTCTGACGAGGTATCTACCAGGAGCTTCAACTTCGTTTCCATGGGCGTGTACATGGATTTAGATTTTAACATGTCAAACCTCTTCATTTTAACTGCATACTTCCCTTGGTTAAGGAAGATCTTCTTTGTGCTCTGCCAAACTTCAAGACCTAAGAGATAATGCATTAGGGCTTCCATCAAACTCTGTAGCGAGCTTCTTCTGCAATTTGTGATGAGCTTTTCTTCATCGTGTCAATAATACATCATCTACATATAGTAGCAACAATATTACTTGCTCATCATTCATAACCTTGAAGTAAAGGTTAGAATCTACTTTACTCTTGGTAAATCCCAAGATCTTCAGGAAGCTGTCAATTCTTCCATATCAAGCTCTAGGAGCTTGCTTCATCTTATACAGATCCTTCTTCAACATGTAGACCCGAGTCTTTCTATCTTCAACTTCAAACCAAATTTTCACATTACATTGTACTGATCTGGTACACTTGCTCAACTGCAACTCAATCTGCATAATCATGTGCTAGATCTATGTGCTCTTTGCAAAGCACTATCTATCTCACTTCTTGAGAGTATGTCCTCTCTTGTTTTTGCAACTGTTCCTTCTGGAACTGGGACTCTGCACTTGCAACTGCTCTAAATATGATAATGGTTTCTCCATTCTCACTGTGACTGTTGAAATCTGGGAGTAACTCCTCTACTCCATCATGGCAACAACTTTGTCTGAAATTGAGAGTGGCTCAATAACTGATACTAAATGTAGCTCTTCTTCTTTCATGGAGGTAAATCTATCTTTTATTGTAGTCATGTCTCCATGAACCAACTAATGTACTACACCGACTGCCACTCAATTTTAAATATGGGGATTGCTCCCCCTGCATCTCATACTATATATGAATCATGGTTGTTCTGGTTGTCTTCATGAATACTGGAAACTATTTCTTCAATTACTGGAGTAAGTGTCTCGTCATAGTCATCTCCCTCCTGTTGGGAGAATCCTCTGGACACACATCAAGCTTTATACATCTGCAACATCCTTGATCTGTTAGATCAATATTGGAAGTCAATACTGACTTCTCTTCTAGTCTCACAAAAAAAACCATATCCTAGTCTTTCTGACTGACTTCCTTCTCTGTCACTGAAAAAAGGGAATCTTTCTAGGAGATTTCATATCTCCTAGAAGTTTCTGAAGCTATGATCTAGTCTTCTCATGGCATCTGTCTCCCAGTCCTGGAGTTTGTCTCTTCATCTCATCCTTTTTGAGATCAGGCTTACTCTCGATTTCTTCTGAGTCTACAAGGACTTCATCATCTCTTATGGGGTATACTTGGTGTTGAATACCAAGTCTAAATATGAAAAGATGAGTCAGACTTCAAGTGAATTCTGCTTCCTGTCAAGGTGGCTTCATTATCTTTTGAACAAGTCTACTGTGAGTTCTTGTTCTAATGTTCGGTCATCTTTGGAGCCTTCTTCTCCTTACACTCAATCTCCATATGAGATACTCTGGATCTCAAAAGATAGCTTCTTCTTCATCTTATTTGGTACATGAATGTATATGGTTATGTACATAGTCTTCTTCATGTCTCATCTAATCTGTTGCCTTCTGCAACCTTCACTATAACTTCCTCATGGTTATCACCTGTGACCTAAAACAAGGTCAACAAAACAACAAGCAAGAATAATACTCTTTTGATAATAGTAAATAAAATAATAGCACACAAAATTGTCACAGTAGCTCCTTTAGAGCTTTCACTTGTGACCTGTCTAAAACAAGGATCAAAAGTAAGAAATACAATACAAAATGAGATCAAAACTCTTCTAGTGTTGTGATCAAACATTCATCCAAGGTAACTTGGAATCAACACAAGAAGTTTCTTCTAGAGGAGATGTTAGTTGTATCTGGTAAATTATTACATTAAGCATTTATCTCGATACGCTCACATGCTACCAAGTATAATAATTTTCAATGACTGCTACCTCAACTATAGTGTTTACTTGTAAAGGGGTAGTTATCAACTTGTCATGTGCAACTTTGAATCTTATCAACTTAATTAATCAAACCTGGAACATGGAGCCTTGTTCTCAAGAATGAGTGTGTTGCTTTTCTTCCAAGTCTCCTTCACTCAATATGACGAGTGATTTCTTCAACCTGTCTTCTGTACTAATACAATACACTATCTTGACAGAAAGCTGGGTTAGAGGATAAACTCTATGATCTCAAATTTAATCAATCTAACACTTTGGATTAAATTTTGACCAAAGGTTAGTATGATGGCCATAGCTTCAACATGCAACCTAGATCAAAATAATGTCATAACAAATATATGCATATCAGAATAATCAAACCCGGGTTTCATTATTCCTCTAAATGTGTTGGATATTGAGATCCTTTTGGATCTATGGCAAGAGATCCATTCTCCTACAAATATCCTTTAAATATTAACAATTTAAACATATGTGAATACATACCTCTGATAGTATTTGTAGGTAGTGGCACCATACAGAAACAACAATAATAATTACCAACTCTTAAAAACTTCAAGGGTGACTGCAACTGGTACTGCAAATGATACTTCAACTGATACTGTAACTACAATTGATACTGCAACTACAACTTAGGGTTTTATGAGGAAATCCTAATTTTTCAAACTTCAAATTTTGAAATTGTGATCCAGGGGCTAGATGCGCTGAGATGAGGCGAGTAAGCTGGTGCAGTCAGATTTCTGGAAATCCAAATTTTACCCCTTGAAACTAAGCTTGCGGAAATCTAGACTCGTACTTCTGGTACTGGTTCTGGTTTCCTGGTTTTCTGGTACTTCTGGTTTTCTGGTACCAGTGAAAACCAAGGTGTAACACACCCACTATGGAATTCAAAACTTTTCGGCCTTTTTCATCTTTTCTCCGCTGAATAGAATCCCTGAATCCCTACGGGACCTGATATAGACCCTGCTACCCCTTAACCACACTCATATGATCGACGACTATGACCATAGGTCTTATCGGGGAGGTGCTCGTCGACTTTCGCGATTCGGGAAATCACGGTGCATGTATTCCCCTTTCTCTCTTGTCTTTCGAAGGGCTGAAATCCGAAATGGATCTAACTACTTAACACGATTAATAACGACCCAGGTTAAGTCCAGGCACTCTACCCTTTGGGATTTCGCATACCGAAACTTCGGGGGATGCGATGACAAGAGGTTTCACATCTGGGTTTCCTGGGAGCCGAAACTCTGAAAACACCAATTCTAAACATGCTTCACTGTTTCGGGGTTTCCTCCATCGGGATTTCGGGGTATGCGACGACAGGAGGTCTCGCACCTGGTTTTCCTGGGAACCGAAACTCCGAATCCTACATACATATATATATGTCGCTCAACCCATTTCGGGAATTCACAAACCGGGTTTTTGGGATTGGCGAGCACAATAAAACTTACCATTAGGTATCCCGGGTTCCGAAATACCGAAACACCCTACCTCATCCGTGCTATTATTATTTCGGGGTTTCGTATGCCGAGATTTTGGGATATGCGCAGACAGGAGGTCTCGCACTTAGGTTTCCCGGGAGCCGAAACTCCGAAACCGGTATTCATTTCTAAGCTCATTTTGGGGTTTCTCCTTTTGGGATTTCACGTTATAAAACGTCAAGGGGTTCATGCCCTTCATCACTCCGGAAGCCGAAACACCGGAGTATTAGATTTATGCGGTCTAGGCCATCTCGGGACTTTGCAAGTCGGGATTTCGGGACTTGCGAGTACAAGGGAATACACCCTTGAGTATCCCGATTTCCGAAATGACGAAATATCGTAACATGTCCGCGTATCGTCCTTTCGGGATTACACCCATCAGGATTTCGGGACTGGTGTGTACAAGGGACTCGCCTCTAGGTATCCCGGGTGCCGAAATACCGAATCATCTTAACTTGTCCACGCCCCGTCATTTCGGGGTTTCGTATGTCAGGATTTCGCGAGTCATGAGGACAAGGGTTCTTATCCTCTAGTTCCCCGGGTGCCGAAACTCCTAAACGCTTACCGGCCGCCACGTGTACTCTATAGCTGGACGGTCCATGCACTCCCATGAGCCTTGGGATCGACGGTCCCGATTTCTTTGTTACTTGCGAAGGTTAAAAGGGGTCGAGGCATTATTGCCTGCGTTCCTTCATTCAATTTTTACGGTTGTAACCGACCTCAGATCCTCCGAAAGGATCTCATTCGTGCATTTAGAAATAGGGAGGGTATCCTGGGTACCTAACCACCGAAAGGTCCCAACTCATCCACACGCTGTCATTTCGGGATTTCGCAAGTCGGGATTTCAGGACTTGTGAGTGCAAGGGAACTCGCCCTTGGGTATCTCGGGTATCGAAATGTTGAGATGTAGGAGTCTACGAGGACCATTATCCCTCGTGCAAGATTTCAAGAATTAAACTATAACATCCTCCTTTGGGTTCTCAGGCAATTTACACCAGGTTTTGAAGACCAAATTAGAAGGTCTTCTAGAACGTAAAGGAGTGGTCTCGGAAGGGTGCCTTCATGGGGAAATCTATCCAAGGCATCGGGTAAGACAAACACGGGAACAAATCTCCCGAGAGTAGACTTGAAAAATCTATATTAGCTCAATACACACACACACACAGACACACACACACACA
>WSFP011394020.1:0-27614 GCA_009831015.1 Picea engelmannii
CTCTTGTGTGCTAGGTTTTATCTTGGTGGTGAAGGTCTTTCTCTTGAAGAATATAACAAAGGATTTGGCTGGGTTTTCTTCCCTTGTTGAGAAGGGTTTCCTAGGATACTTCTTGTGTTCTTGTGCATGGTGCTTCTTGTTATGATCTTGGTTGTTGCAACATTTATGGTTATGGTTAAATGCTAAAATTAAATGATCTTCATGTTTAACCTTGACTATTGAAAAATCAACTATTCCTCCCAACCATAGGCTTGTTGTTCCAAATCTCAACAACAAGCCACCCTCGAGCCAAGGCTATGAATCCACAAGGAGGTTTGGAACTCTTGGTTCTCTAGTCTCTACATTCAACAACCGAAAACCTAGGTTCTAATCCAACAAAAGTTCCAATACACCAACTCTCTTCCCCTCAACCTACACAACCCAAGGAATGGGATCCCCCTTCTCTTATACACAATCCCTAGGGCCTTCCCACTTCCCTCTAGGGCTGCATTGCGCTCATTTGGATAGGAATATCATAGTTGGGGACTTCATGAACTTTTATCTGCTCCAAAAGTGCTCACAACAACCTTCTCAAGGCTCTTGAGCCATTTACTCAACAAGAAAAATCAATTATAGGCATACATACTTCTTTCTAGCATGAAACTCATCCCATAAAGTTGTATTTCCATGGCTAGCATAGTTGGCACTCTTATCAACACCCCACTCCTCTCTTTCTCTCCAAAATCAACAAGTAACACCCCCCTAGAAAGGAACTCAAATTCCTTTTCTTCTCATGCAAGCATAAAAGGCACTTGAATTCCTTTTCTTCACATTTCCCAAAAAGTGGTTGTACTCATCCTATATAGTCATAAATTTGGTGAATTGACCTTTCCCACCTACCACTCTTACATCACTTTAATATCTCTCTTGATATTTCAAAGGGGACAAACATTAATATGAAAATGGATGAATTAATACAAATGGGTAACCCTTTGGACCCCTCTTCATCCCCCTCTCTTGTGGAACCATATCCCCCCTCATTACCATTCCTTTATACCGCAACCAACAATTATTATTTTTATTAATCATTTGAATGTACAAAATGCATAGTTCGGCCTTTAGACATATTAATTAGTATGGGCTTTTAGACCCATACATATCGACTCATCAACCTAAATCACATTTACACAATTACATTATAAATTGTGGGGATTAAAACTGGGGATATTACACAATCGATGTAGCAAGAAGCATTACAGATATCCATGAATGGTAAATGGAAGTAGATTATTTCATGGGTGTTTGTAAAGGGAAACAATTGGAACACAATTTGCAAATACAAACTTTTCATAAACGGGTTGGTCGGTTGATGACCCTTCTTGGGCTCCCTTTGGAATAAAATTCAGTGTTTAAGTCAAACGATATTAATTCTTTTGGTGTTTCCTCACATGGTGGTCATTCCATTATCTCAATTGGAAATTGGGCACTTCAACATCCTTGAGTTCTAAAACTAGATAAAAAAGAAGGTATTGTTATCCTTGTAGCTAATGCAAAAAAGGAGTTGCTAAGGCAATTCAACACCAAGAGTATTTGACAATGATGAAAGGTAATCTGAGCCCAATTATCAATAATTCTTATATGTTTTGTCACTTAGTGTTTTTTCTTCTATAGTTTGTAAGATAGTACACCTTCCTTCATATAAAAGGCTTGTTTAGATAAGATAGTTATGATCTTTTTTTTATCCATCTAGTTAGAATTTTGGACTTACAATTGCAACCTTCTTTTTAAATTTTATATTACACAGTTGTACGGTTTAGCTACAATATTTTCTAATGCAAAAATATTTGTTTATGTGAAAAAAAATAAAATTTAAAATATTTATATTGTGTACGTGCTTCAAGCACAAGGTAATTCCAAACCATTTAGTTGTCCATCAAAGAAATACAAATAGTAATAATAGTGTACATCTCCAGAGATAAGATACAAACAAAATTCCCTAGCATTATTTCCATGATACATAACATGAGTATTGTAGAAGGGGAAAATCCAACAATGTACACCTACCATCCCAATAAATAAGGATAGAGACCCTTCACATCCACACACTGACAACCATACTCTTTGATTCAACATTCCTACATTATTCACTCCAAGAGCTAACCCCACCTCTAAAATGAGTTGATTTCCCCTTTCCCCATGACCATAGGGTGTATTGTTATAATTCTATATGATTGAAGGGTAGTGCCAAATATATGTGCCTTAATTCATCAAATGATTTCCTTGATCCCAATCACACTACATCTTCGTTGTTTTTGTATGTCCCATCCATCTCAACTTCTTAAATGACATGTTTTTCCCTTGAGTAATAACTAGGATTATCCACATGTTTTATACCTAATAAGCCAACCCACTATAAAAATTAATATATAACGGTACAACCAACTATTGATCAATCAATTAGCTCACTATCAAACTAAATAGGTGATTATGGGAGGGGTGTGCAATCATGATATACCCTTGATCCCTCCATTGATCCAACAACTAATATAGTCCCTTGCCTCTTTGATCAACAAGAAACATGGTGTATCATTCCAACCCTGTCTTCACTTCTACCTAGATCTCAACCATCATTTTGATCAATCGATTCAATCTCATCCATCACAAGAAGTATCTATCCCTTTGAACAAAAAAGGGGAAGAAAGACCATCGAGAATAGTTTATTTCCCCTACCAATCCATTGGAGGAACTTGAGAAACAAGCACAAACTAACATCCAATTCTTCCTTGCTAGTATCCACTATGAACCCCATGGCCTTTTCTTGAGGGGTCCTTCCCCACCTAGGGCAGGGGTTTGATACACTCAGACATTAGTCTTTAGGGAAAGGAACATATTCATTCCTTAAACCATGCCCAAAGAGACTTCCCACATCTAGAGACACACATAAAGAATTTGAAGTTCTTGACCACTCACTTTTAGGAGGCACATTAATCCATCCATATTGGGCCCATTAACAACATCTTATCTACCTACCTAGTTCTTGAGTGATTAATATATGCTACACCATTCATTCATGGTTGAATCCCAATTGATTCATATGTTGTTGCATATTGAATGTGATTGAATGAGGGAATATAAAACTAAGGCACTAGCTTATATATAGAGTTATAAATAACCCAAACATGATGCATTATAATCAAATATATGTGTGTGTGTGGTTTTCTTTATGATCATGATTTGTACTATAAACACTTAGCCAAAGGAACACAAAAAACAAAGGTATTAAAAACACAAGGGGATCCACTACCCCTACTCCACATAGTCCCATTAAGGTCAAACCTACATGAAGAGTAGAGGAGTTATACCCATACAAGTCCTTATTCACTATGCATATCAATGCCACATTTAGAATAGGGCTAAAGTAATATTGGCAATCCAAAATGTGAGATAGACTATCCTCCAACCATAATAACACTACCAAGGGAAGCTATACCATTTCCCCAGTGGTATATCTTCACAACACCCATAAACTCGATGGAAATAACCCTTCCCTAATAACCTCAATATTGAAAACAATCACAACCCAATATCACAAATATATATAAATAGGGCCCCAATACTTCTTCATTGATAGCCCCTTTATTACATACTTGCATGGAATAGAGGTGCACCTAACTTGTGTCAAGCTCACTTGAAATCTTATAACCTTGGGCAACTTCCACCCTATTGGATTAGGCATTCCCACACATTACAAGTTTGCACAAGGATTGTCGAGAACGTATACTTCAACTTTCAAATGTGATTCTTAGTTGTGTCGGTAGGATATATGGTATAAACCTTACATCACGTGGGATTTTTTGTTTGAGGTGAGGTAGTGTGGGGAGGACAATGGAAAATTTATCCCCATTGAAATTAGATAGTTATGCCTTAATAAACCCCCACATATTAAAAAACATTGCTATCATTGAGTCATACGAAAAAACATTGTGCATTAAGAGAAATCCAAATCCTGAAATAAAAATATATATGATATGAACTATCATGATCCCCATTGAGTATGCATAGTAAAAGATTGTTAAGGCCTTAGGAGAGGAACCCATCCAAATTGTACTAGGACATCTCTAAAAACCTTATAGTATTATGCATGCTTAGAAATTTCTTCTATATGACCATTATATTCTCTATACATGTGACGAGTAAAGTTGGTAAAAATGTTTTTCAAAATATTCACTTGATCTAATACAGGTTATAGGAAGATATTATGCAAAATTGAATTCTCATTTATCCAATCAATTTTGGATAATTTTGAGTCTACAAAATTTTGGATGCTATGAATCCCTTTTTCCAAGACAACCCTTAACCAAGCTACCAAAACTCTAAACTCTGGCCAATTATTGGTACCCAAACCTAATTCCAACTCACAAAAGAAGTGAAAAGTCATAAAGGTTAGTCACACATAAACAATTGATTGTCACAAATTTCCTATACAAGATCTCAAACACATAGATTTGGTATTAAAATATAATTTGTTGTGGTTTGCTTACCACCCAATATAATCTTAAAATGTATTGATATGTTCCAATGACGAGGAAGATTATGTCTATCCAACTTAATGAATTATAGATGTCCATGTCTAATAATGAGAACTGGGGCTCAAGCATCTTACAATCTTGGTTGATCAAAGGATTGAACATTATTTATGCTTTTGGAATAAAGTTTTGATGTAAACCTCCAAACTAAATTTACTAAATATAAGTTTTTATGTAATATTCTAAACTAAATTTACTAAATATAAATGGTGGCATGATAAAGACACGCTTCTCAAATACATTGACAATATGCCTAACTAATTTGGACATGATAACTTTTGCATTGACTTACTTTTGAGTTGTATGTTAAGGAATGGTTATCCTTATTATAAATTATGGGAGTACACCCAATATCTTTGAGTAAGGAGGAGAGGTAAAAGCCTAGATGATCCTAATGCTTGTTCTGAAATGGATCTAAGGAGTGGAATCAAATCTATCTGTAATAATGGTAAAGTTTGAGAATGTGGACATAAGGATTAAACACTATCAAAATAGTTGATTTGGGATTTGCATGGATGCATATTTGCAAGTTTAATGTTGGTAGTCTTTGTTTCATTTATGTTACAAGTGGGGAGATTTTTTTTAAATCCCAATTACACTAAGGCTTAGTTATGTGGATTTTATGGAAGACCCCAAATATTACACTAGGGTGATACCTCAAAAGTCTCAATGTAACAAAGGATGGAGAAGCTCAAGAAAAAACTTAGTGAAAATAGTTGGGGTAACGCCTTGGAATCCCTAGTGGTATGCCTTGAGTGGCTCCACCAAAATATTTATAATGACAAAGAAAGCAACATAAACAAGGGTGCACAAGATGGAATGTTTGTTGCCAAAGATAGGTTGCAAGTCAACATGCCACTTTTGTTGTTATCAGTACACATTAGCATTTTTTTTTAAAAACCACTACACAATATTACGAAGAGAAAGATATAGATATGGAAATAGTAGAGGATTATTCCAAAAACTAAGAGGACAAATACAATATTGTTCTTGGTGGAATGAAATGAATAGTCTTAGAGCAGTGGAATTATATCTCTTCACATTGCAGACGAAGAGTAAAAACACCCGAATCTCAAATTGAGAGAGTGTGGCTCTTGCATGTAATCCTCTTATTTATTTAAGAATGAGCCAATAAGTCATTTATGCTATTTTTCCCTTTTGGAGTTTCAAGGTAAATAGAGTTAATCCATTTTACACTAATTTTCCCTTTTGGGGTTTCAAGGTAAAAAGAGTTGAGAAGCCATTTTATGCTAGTTTTCTGATCCGGGTTATTTTCGGCACGAAATGAGAGAGGGGATATAATAAAGAAATGTAAAAATATATATCATATATCCAATAATATAACAAATATTTATCAGGTATATAACCATAAACACAGAAATACAATAATACACAATTTCTATTAATGAGCGAAATGTACGAAATTCTAGAAATACAGAGTGAAAGACTCGCTAGAATGGTGGCAGCTTATCTCTGAGAAGAGATGTGACAACTACTCACATTCACAAGAAGATGATTGTTACAATGAGGCTCCAAAGTCCTTTTTAAGATAAAGAAAATCCAAAACCCTAACCCTGGAAGATGAAAAGCCAACAATTTTATGGACCCCGTTTTGGGTAGTTTGGTGTATCAACTTCCAAGGGACGTAACTTTGGAATATGATCTCCATTTGGGGCACATGATAGCTTGTTGAAAAGGTATCAAAAAGGAGATTCATTTTGGGGGCTCAATAAAAGACTTTGGCTATCATTGAGGTTCCCGATCGCAAAAAATCATTCGTTAGGCCCTCAAAATGGCCCCGAAAGTTTAGGAACCAAAAAGCTGCTAAAAATAGTAAGTTGCCAACACACTGTTTTAAGCCATTTGGAATAGGTGGGTAGCTAGCGATATCCACCTAGATCAATCGTCCATCCTTAGGAAGAAATGGTCTCCATTGCATTGAGTTCCCAGGGGAGAGGTGAAAGCGCTTGTTGAATCTGAACCTTGGTGAGTTGCTTTCCTTGTTGGAGAAGTTGTGTTGCTTCGTTTATGGGAGGTTGTTGAGAACCTGATGAGATGATTATGTGCAGAAGGAATCTTTTTACTTTGCTTCAATCTTGTCGACCTGCTTCTACTAGATATAAGGTGTTTGGACTGAGGTTGTAGTGGTTGCAATGTCCTTTTGTTCACCTTTTGAATAGATTGTGAAGAAGTTGAATTTTGTAGTATGAGATACTACCTTGCAACACTGTTTAGGTGGGAAAATAGTTGGAACTACCTCTGGTATCTTGTAGAGATGACCCCCTAGAGTATAAATGAAACTACGGGGTCGAGACTCATAAATAGCATGGCACTTTCACATATATGGCTGGCCCAAAAGAACATCACAAACATCTAGCGGGGCAACATCACATAATACCTCATCCTTGAAGGGTTGGATGTTGTATGACAATCGACACTATTGGCTGACATGGAGATATTGTCCTTGGCGAAGCCACCCGATGTTGTATGGTTGAGGGTGTGGTGTTGTCGACAATCCCAACGGTTTGACGACCTCTATTGAGATGAGGTTCTTCTAGCTTCTGCTATCAACAATGAAATGCAACGAGTTCCCCTTCACCCACATCTATGAATGGAAGAGGCGCTCCCCCTCCTCAGGATATGTTGGTTCTTCTGGTTGAATTGTTGTGGTCACGACAGTAATAGTGGGGTCTGTGTGGATGATATATCTTCTCCCATTATTTTCTGAATCAGATTATGAATCTGGGTTCAAATATTTTTCTTTGATCTCGACCACCAATGATTGTTTTGAATGAAATTCATCGATGTTGTGCTAGAGGATTTTGTGGAAATCACACCACTTTCTAGTGTCCTTCTTCGTCTTTCCGTGACCCTTATTTTCGTGTGGCTTAGACTGGTTTTCGAGAGGTTGTTTGTTAGGTTTGTCTTTATCATACTTTGGTTGTTGTGGATTTGCAAACCTGAACTCCATTTGTTCTGGTGCCTAAATTTCTGCTCGATTTTGACAACATATCGATAGGCTGCTCCCAAGGATGAGATTTCCATAAACTCTGTTTCAATTTGGATGTACTTGTGTAGAGCCCCACGGTATTTTAGAACCAAATGTCACTCAAAATATTTGATACCCATATTGGTGCGCAAGGTATGGAAGGTATTGGTGAACTCTGACACTACTTGGCCCCTCTCTTAACACGGTGTGGTCCATCTCATGTAATAGTCATCATAGTTACCAATAGGGTAATATTATTCCTTGACTGCATCTACAAAAAATACCAAGTGGGCTTGACTTGTAATACCCTTGTTTCCCCCAATTTGTCAATATAACTATAACTGGCCAAGAGACTATGGTAGACTAAATATGTGTGAATGTTTGATTTGATGAACCCTTGTATAAAAGGGTCAATGTATAAATTTATGTTATTAGTAGAATTTGAATATGTGTTGCACAACTATTGAAAGGGGGAAATTTTTCCAAGATAGACCATGGATTCTATGAGAAATATGGTGAAGGGAAACTGAGTATGGTTGAGATGAACCTCACCAGACCAATACCTAGTGGGTGTAATTTCTCAACAATCCTCTGACCCATAAATGAATTACTAGTCATGTTGGTAGCTAGAAGGCCATCCTCAAGAGTTAATGAGGATATGGGGCAGGGTACCCATCTATAAGGCTTCCAGGCCTGACCATGAATTGGGATTCAGACCCACACAAACTTGTTGAGGAAGGAAATAAATGAGGTAATTTGGGGATGGAGACGGATCTGTGGGATAACAGAGTAGAGAAAAACACTCTCCCAAGAAGAGCAGTGAAGAAAATTGATTCTGAAGTTGAGAAATATAACGTTGAGAAGTAATCTCGATCTGGCTGTAAGAAGCCATGGGCATGGTTTCACTACAAGTTGATAAATGAGGTTGACGAGTGACCGAGGAAGTACTCGTGCATACCTCCTTTCTTGGAGTAAAGAAAACCAGACGCCCAGTTCCTGCGAGAGAAGGAGAGTAACCTTCGTCCCTGACTGTTGTGGAGAAAAGAGAAAGAATCTCTCTAGGAGCATCATGGTCTAGCTCGGGGGTGGCCAGTGGTAAATTTAGTAGGAGTGGTTGTGCCTATGGTTGGGAGGAAAAAAACACCCCTTTCAACAGTTGCTTCACATTTTCCAGTTCTAATAAGTATTTTCATACTCTTTGTATTATATTGAATGTGATGATGAAATGACTGTGTTTATGATTCAGTCTTTCAGTATTTGAACAACTATTAGAAAATATCTATGATTTCTGTAAACTGTTATATCTGTATGATCTTTCAATTTATCTTAGTTTTGCTGCTAGATAGTCATGAGATGTGAATCCACAAGAGAGAGAGGGGGTAGGATTGATTGAAATGCCTAAGCCCTGACAACCTTATGAATTTTACCTTAGTGGGAATGTTAAGTCTGAATTATGTGGGAGAAGGGTGTTTTTCCTTTAGACTATTCACCCATATGATTGAGGTCTCATACCCATATCCTTAACCCAATTGCTACTAAAGTATTAGCGCTTAGCCCCTAGAATTTCCAAAGTATCAATGTGACCAGGGTCTAGGAACCCTGCGCTAGTCCAAAGAGGGCTAGCTCTTTTGGCTTCGGGACTTCGGGACTTGTGACTCCACAATCCTCGAAAGTAGTTGAAGGCCGAAGTCGCGAATCTATGAGGACCATCGATTTGGGGATCCAGTATGGATCGCTCTCAGTTGTTAGATCGAACATAGGAAGGGAAGCATTAATCACTTCGATGAAGTCTTACTTCAGGAGATTTGGAATGGTCTAGCGCTAAAACTCCTGAATGCCGGATTCACGGAGTTAATCTGGACCATTGAAACTGGAGGGACACGTGTCCATAGATCAATGGTTATCCAGGAGTCTGGGTATTCAGCAATATAGGAACACGTGAGTTTTCCCTAAAACTCTACTAGTCAGAGTATATCCTATCCGTAGACACTAGGCGCATGTGGAAACATATCTGGCATGGTCCAAAGGGAAAGTTGGGAGATACACACATTGAACTCCCAAATTTCGAACTGCCGAAGTGACGTGGATGATCGATCCTCAGATCCTTTGGTATCCTTTCGAGCCATCGATCTAAGGGACCCACCCTCGACTACTTAACTAACTGGGAACATGTTGGGGAGCGACACGTGGCCCCTACTCATTCCCCGTTGAGTGTCGACTGTTGAACTAGGATCGTTGGATCAGGGGATTATGTGGCAAGCAATCTCATAGTCTAGATATTCTGTACTTTGGAGGAACCCGACCAAGAATTTATGAAGTATGAAATTGCCTAAGTCGCGAGTGTCGAAGTGGATCTCGACCGTTGGTTGAAGAGAACATGTGGCGCCATTTCCAAGAGTCTAGGGACTTAGCTCTTCAAGGGATTTACATCGAGAGGAGTCGGTAAGCCCCGAAGCTCAGAGCCACAAAGTAACGAGGACCGTGGATCTACGGATCCACGTGGATAAATCTCAGTCGTGTGATGGGGTTATGTGGCCCATTGATGTCATCCCGAGTGATGTGGACCAACAACCAAGGTGCCACGTGTCACCTAGAATTAGCCGATTCACCCATCCCTTGTGCCTATTAGAGAAGGACACATGAAACCCCCTAAGGAGGACATGTGTCACCACTTGACCCTTGTTGTGTGTAAACTATTGAATCGTGCCCACCTAGCCAACAGGGTTAGTGACGTGTCCGAGACTCTGGAAGTCTGGACAGTTTCGGGGGTTTGGAAGATTCGAACATAGTATGATAAAGAATGATTCAACGAGAATTGTCGAATGTCGATTTTCCAAGGTCCCAAGCCATGTGTCATGAATTAAGGAGGTTTGAGAATAGGTTGATAAAGGGAATTCCAATGACGATCTCCAAACGTCGATCGTCAAAGGGCTAAGGCCATGTGGCGATATTTTGGGACTTCAGAGATTTGGAAAAAGGTGTGTTATGTGAAGATCATCGAAACCCCTTCTTTAACTCTAGGATATCGGTGGAGGATGTGGACCGTTGATCTCCTCTGTGGTTTGGCGATATGAGAATTTGACAACACTTTTGGAAATCCTGAATTCTGGGAACTTTCGAAGTGTTGAAACCTTTGCTAACGCAGGCTCTTAGCTCCCAATTTTCTGCCCGAGGTCACAAGGAGGACCCCTCTAGCTGGTTTAATCACTTAGTGAGATATGTAAACCTTGGGGGAGTATAATGAGAGGGTTTTTCTTAAGTAAGGGACCAAAAATGAACCAAAGAAAGCCCAAATTTGATGCCCCATCCCTAGAAAGGGTATTTAGGGGTTGGGTGTGTTACAAATTTGTATCAGAGCATGGAAACAAAACTTGGCCTGCTTGGTCTCATGCATGAGTCACATAAAAATATTATTAGAGAACTTATGGGGTAACACCCTACCGTACCCCCTTCTACTATGGATAGATTTTTTAAAAGTCTGTATTGTAGGTTGCTAATGTTTCGAAATAAAGAACCAACTTCACCTTGCAATGATATGTGTTGTTCATGAATTGGTAGATTAGTAACTAACATAAAAAAAATTATCTGCACTCAAGCAGTCGATGAACAACAGGAGAAATACTACATAAGGATGGTGACACATCAGGAGTTGGGGGAGAGCTCTCACAATAGAGAGGAAGAATCTGATGAAAGGAGGGTGGTGGAAACCCCTCCAAATTTGGCCGAAACTGTAAGAAGACTCATGGAATAATTACAGAGTTATAAGGCTGACAATCAAAGGGTGATCAAGGAGGAGGAAAAGCAGACAGAAATTAATGCAGTCCTATTGCAAAGTCTATCAGATATACAAAGGCAACTGCAACATGGTCCAACTGCTAGTCATGTGGACATGAATCATACTAAGAAAACTCCAAGTCCACCTAAGATATAAAAACATGGTCTTGAAAGTGGCCACACCAGGAGGATCACCTCAAATAAGGCCCAACATGGAGCCAAGAAACATCCAATGGAATATTCCTCTGGAGAGGACACTGACAACTCCAAGGAATCTTCTAGTGGTAAAACAAGTTCCCATTCTCAGACAAGAGGAAAGAAGAGGAAACATTCCAAGAGTCGTGACCCTGAAGAATTCAAGAAAGACAAACCACCCACCTTCGATGGAGATATTAAGAAGGGGGAAGAAGCATAAGTGGATACTTGGCTTGAAGAAGTACTTCTAAGTCCATAACTACTCTGAAAACTTAAAGGCTCGGATAACCATTTTCAACCTAAATGGGAAAGCTTCCATTTGGTGGGTAGACCTTAGGAATGTGAAAGGATTCCATGAGAAGGACTTGTCATGGAAACAATTTGAGAAATACTTCAAGAAGAAGTACTTGTCAAAAAAGTACTTTGATGGGAAGACCAAGGAGTTATATGAACTTAAGCTGGGGCATCTCACCATTTATGAGTATACCAATAAATTTCTCGAGCTGATGAGGTATGTGCCCTACATAAAGGATGAAAAGGTAAAGATGCAATGGTTTATTAGTGGATTACCTCAATTCTACCGGGACATAATTGAGTTTGATGAGCCAATTACCTTAGAAGATAATATTAAAAAAGTAAGCAAGATATTTCTATGAGAAATTCAAGAGTAAGACAAAACCCCGTGAAGACTGGAAGAAGAAAAACAATTCAGAATTCAAGAAGAAGGAGTTTAAATCCTCGATATTTAAGAACCCTGGTAAGAGCTCTAGGATGAGCCTTCTTGCCAGAAGTGTGTATCAACAAAATTTTCCATCCTAGAGTGGAAATGAACCATTCAGAGCAACTCCAAGTAAGACTGATAACACAGAGAGAGAAACCTTGAAATGTTTTTGTTATGGAGAGGAACATCTCTTGAGGGACTTTCCGCATATGCAACGAAACCCTGGTAGGGTCTATAACATCCAAGAGGATACCATAGTCAATGATGTGGCTATGATCCTGCCACAAATTTATGCATCCTTGGATAATAGACAAGCTGACCACTGAGCTTCAGTGGTGGATATGGAATGTACGATTGCCAACCATCATGTTTCCATTTTAATTGACCTTGGTTTTAATTTGAGTTATGTTGCCCCTCAAACTATTGATAAATTTAAATTGCAACAACTTAAACATGTTAAATCATGACTGGTACAACTAGCCACTTGAACCAAAAGAAAAGTAACAGAGGTCATACCAGCATGCCAATTTTTCATGAGTGGGTTTCCCACCCAAGCAAACCTAAAAATACTTCCTCTAGGATATTAGGACCTTCTGATTGGCATGGACTGGTTGGCTGCCCACAAAACCAAGTTGGATTGTTACAATAAAACTTTGGAGTGTGAAAATGAAGAAGGAAGGAGGGTAACCCTACAAGGGATTCAAAATCGTGTCTCAGTGACACAAATATCAACCCTCCAAGTGAAGAAGTATTGCATAAAGGGATGTCCCTTGTATGCAATCCAAGTACTAAACTCTATTGAGGACGACAAACCTAGCCTAGAGAACCATCCCATATTAAGAGCATATACATATGTATTCCTAGAAGAGGTACCAAGTCTACCTCCAAGAAGGGATATTAACTTTTCAATAGAACTTGTACCAAGAGAAGTGCCAATGTCTAGAACACCCTATAGAATGAGTACACCAGAGCTAGTTGATCTCAAACTCCAGTTGAAGGAGGTGTGGGACAAAGGCTACATACAACCTAGTGTGTCTCCATGGGGAGCACCAGCCTTGTTTGTGAAAAGGAAAGATGGCACACTCAGACTGTGCATAGATTATAGACAACTCAATAAGATGACCATCAAGAATAAGTATCCCTTGCCAATGATTGATGATTTGTTTGACCAATTAAGGGGTGCTACCATATTTTCTAAGATTGAATTGAGGTCTGGATACCATCAGGTCTGAATTAAAGATGAAGATATCCACAAGACAACCTTTAGGACAAGATATGGTCACTATGAGCTTTTGGTGGTGCCATTTGGGCTTACCAATGCACCAAGCACTTTTATGTGCTTAATGAATAATGTATTCAGAAAGTTCTTGGATAGGTTTGTATTGGTTTTCATTAATGATATCCTAATCTATTTCAATAATAGAGAAGAGAATGCATAACATCTCAAGTTAGTACTCTAAGTTCTAAGAGAACACTGAATCTATGCTCAGCTCAGTAAGTGTGACTTTTTCCAAAAACAAGTCCACTTCCTAGGCCATGTTATTTCTAAGGAAGGAGTAGCAGTTGACCCTAACAAGATTAAATCCATCATGGATTGGCCTACCCCAAAGGATGTATTTGATATCAAATCCCTTATGGGCCTGGCAGGATACTATAAGAGATTCATAAAATGATTCTCCAAGATTGGTTTCCCACTCACCTCCCTTCAGAAAAAGGGGGTTAAATTCATTTGGACATCAGAATGTGAAGAAAGATTTCAAGAGATGAAATACCTTCTAACCAATGCGCATGTGATGAATATTGTAGATCCAAACAAATATTTCATTGTGTGTACATATGCCTGCAAGGAAGGGCTTGGAGGAGTCCTTATGCAAGAAGGACATGTGATTTGCTATGAGTCCAGAAAATTGAATGAGCATGAAATCAATTATGTGACCCATGATATGGAATTGGTTTCCATAGTGCATTCTTTAAATATGCAGAGGCATTACCTCCTAGGTAGGAGATTTGTACTTATGACAAACCATAGTGGATTGAGGTATCTATTTGACCAATCAAAACTCAATGTGAGACAATCTAGGTGGATGGCTCTCCTTAGTGATTTTTATTTTGAAATCAAACATATCAAAGGAAAGGAGAATAGGGTGGTTGATGCCCTTAGTAGAAGTATGAAATTAGTTCACTTGGTAGTTGTAAGCACCAATGAATCAAACATCAAAGAGAGAGTCAAAATTGCACAAGAGATAGATGCATTTTTCAAGACTGTGACATCATACCTAAAGCAAGAGCCCACAGGGCCAAAGTATGAAGGTTATCGGATGCTTGATGATGACTTTCTGACTTACACAGGAAGATTATACATTCCAAATTGTAACGACTTGAAGAGGTTCATAATGGATGAACTACAGATAAGACCATATACTAGTCATCCTGGTTATCAGAAAATGATCACGACCACTAGGAAACTATTCTATTGGCCTGGAAACACTTTGGCCCAAATGAGGATACATAGGAAATAGAGGATTCCATGAGACATGCATATCCATTTTTGTTTTCTTCTGTACATACAAATCACATCATTAGGTAGAACATCAAGGATGGTGTTCCTTTAAGGGGGAGGGGATTGTAATACCCCTGTTTCCCCCAATTTGTAAATATAACTATAATCGGCCAAGAGACTATGGCAGACTAAATATGTGTGAATGTTTGATTTGATGAACCCTTGTATAAAAGGTTCAATGTATGAATTTATGTTATTAATAAAATTTTAATATGTGCTGCACAATTGTTGAAAGGGGGGAAGTTTTCCAAGATAGACCATGGATTCTACGAGAGAGATGGTGAAGGGAAACCAAGTATGGTTGAGATGACCCTAACCAAACCAATATCTACTGGGTGTAATTTCTCAACAATACTCTGACCCTTAAATGAATTACCAGTCAGGCTGGTAGTTGGAAGGCCATGCTCAAGAGTTAATGAGGAGATGAGGGAAGGTACCCATATTTAAGGCTTCCGGGCCTAACCACGAATTGGGATTCGGATCTAGGCAACCTTGTCGAGGAAGGAAAGAAATGAGGTAATTCAGGGACAGAGACAGATCTGTGGGATAACATAGTAGAGAAAAACACTCTCCCGAGAAGAGCAGTGAAGATACTTCGATTCTGAAGTTGAGAAAGAAAAAGTTGAGCAGTAAGCTCGATCTGGCTGTAAGAAGCCATGGGTAGGGTTTCACTACAAGCTGATAAATGAGGTTGATGAGTGACTGAAGAAGTACTCGTGTAGACCTTCTTTCTTGGAGTAGAGAAAACTATATGCCCAGTTCTTGTGGGAGAAGGAGAGTAACTTTCGTCCTTGAATGTTGTGGAGCAAAGAGAAAGAATCTCTCTTAGAGCATCATGGTCTAGCTTGGGGGTGGCCAGTGGTAAATCCAGTAGGAGTGGTTGTGCCTATGGTTGGGAAGAAACGGGCACCCCTTTTAGCAGTTGCTTCACATTTTCCAGTTGTGATAAGTATTTTCATACTCTATGTATTATATTGAATGTTATGATGAAATGTCTATGTTTATGATTCAGTCTTTTAGTATTTGAACAATTATTAGGAAAGCTCCGTGATTTCTATAAACTGTTATCTCTATATGATCTTTAAATTTATCTCAGTTTTGTTGCTAGATAGTCATGAGATGTGAATCCACATGAGAGAGAGGGGGTAGGATTGGCTGAAATTCCTAATCCCTGCCAACCCTGTGAAGTTTACCTTAGTGAGAATGCTAAGTTTGAATTCTGTGGGAGAAGGGCGTCTTTCCTTTAGACTATTCACCCATCTGACCAAGGGTTCGTGCCCATGTCCTTAACCCAATTACTCTTAAAGGATTAGCACTTAGCCCCTATAATTTCCAAAGTATCAATGTGACCAAGATCTGGGAACCCCTTGCTAGTCCAAAGGGGGATATCTCTTTCGGCTTTGGGACTTCGGGACTTGTGACTCCACAATCCTCGAAAGTATCCAAAGGCTGAAGTCGCGAATTGACAAGGACCGTCGATATAGGGATCCAGTATGGATCGCTCTTATCCATTAAATCGAACATAGGAAGGGAAGTGTTAATCACTTCGGTGAATTCTTACTTCGGGAGATTTGGAATGGTCTAGCGCTGAAACTCCTGAATGTCAGAGTCGCAAAGTTAATTTGGACTGTTGAATCTAGAGGGACATGTCTCCATAGGTCAATGATTATCCAGGATTCTGGGTATTCAACGATATAGGAATGCGTTATTTTTCCCCGAAGCTCTACCGGCCAGAGTAAATCCTAGTCGTAGACACTAGGCACACATGGTGATAGATCCGGCATGGTCCAGAGGGAAAGCCGAGAGATAAACACATCGAACTCCCAATTTTCAAATTGCCAAAGTGATGTGGACCATCAATCTTCAGATCCTTTGGGATCCTTCCGAGTCATCGATCTAAGGGACCCACCCTTGACTACCAAACTAACTAGGAACACATCGTGGAGCAACATGTGGACCCTATTCATTCCTCGTCAAGTAGTGACTGTTAAACTAGGATCACTAGATGAGGGGGTTACGTGGAAACCGATCCTATAGTCCACAGATTCTGTACTCCGTAGGAAACTGACCAAGAATTTACGAAGTATGAAATTTCTGAAGTCGCGAGTGCTGAAGTGGATCTTGACCGTTGTTCGAAGAGAACATGTGGCGTCAAATCCAAGAGTCCAGGGACTTATCTCTTTGGGGGATTTATGTTCAGAGGAGTTGGTAAGCCCTGAAGCCCGGAGATGCAAAGTAACGAGGACCATGGATCTATGGATCCATGTGGATAAATATCAGTCGTGTGATGGGGGTGATGTGGCCCATGGATGTCATCTCAAGTGACATGGAGCCGCAACCAAGGTGCCATGTGTCACCCAGAATTAGCCGATTCAGCCATCCCTTGTGCCTATTAGAGAATGACATGTGTCACTCCCTAAGGAGGACACGTGTCACTGCTTGACCCTTGCCACATGTCAATTGTTGAATCGTGCCCGCCTGGCCAATAGGGTTGGTGACATGTCCAAGACTTTGGAATTATGGACAGTTTCGGGAGTTCTAAATATTCCAATGTAGTATGATAAAGAATGATTCAACGAGAATCATCGAGCACCAATTGTCGAAGGGCCCAAGCCACATGGCGTGAATTCGGGAGGTTTGAGAATAGGTTGATAAAGGGAAGTCCAATGATGATCACCAAAGGGCTAAGGCCACGTGGCGATATTTTGGGACTTCGAAGATTTCGAAAAAGGCGTGTTACACGCAAATCGCCGAATCCCCCTCTTGAACCGTAGGATCTCGACGGAGGACATGGACCGAAGTGTCGAAACCTTTGCTAATGCATGCTCTTAGCTCCTTGTTTTCAGCCCGAGGTCACAATGAGGACCTCGTTAGCTGGTTTAATCTTTTAGTGAGAGATGTAAACCTCGGGGTAGCAGAATGAGAGGGTTTTGCAGAAGTAAGGGACCAAAAATGAACTAGGGAAAGCAAAAATTTGATGCCCCATCCCTAGAAAGGGTATTTAGGGGTTAGGTGTGTTACACGACCCCATATATTCCAGAATTCTCTGTGGAACTTTGGTCCCAGTAATTTTCCCACCAATGTTTGACACGGGGGAGAGCCTTAAGGAGTGTGAAGGTGATCTTTTACTTGTCGAAGAAATTGTGAACAAAGAAATAACCTTCTGGTATATTTAACCATTTTTCTAGGGCATCTGCATCTATCTGACCTTCAAATATCAAAATTGACTTGTACCTTTAAAGGGGAGGTTCTTCCAAAGTGATCGCTTGATGAATATGTTCCTGTTGTTATCGACAGGCATTGAAGGATGTGGGAAAAATTCTCCATCATTTCATCCCTCTGTCATGTGAGAGCTTGCTCAAGGAACATATTGATAGAATCTTCTGCTCTGTCATTTTTCTTTTCTTATTCCATGGAGGGTTTCTTGGGCATGAGAGAGTTATTTTCCTTAAGAGAGACAATCTTGAGACCCAACTTTCTATACTCGAACCTCATCAAGGACATGCATTGAAAAACGATCAAGAGTAGCTTGCTCTGATACCACTGATCCAAATTATTTTCGACATGAATTGAGAGCAGAGATATAATAAATAAATGTACATAGATATATCAGATATCCAATAATATAACATATATTTATCAGGGATATAACCATAAACACAAAGATACTGTAATACACAAATTCTATTAATGAGCGAAATGTACAAAACTGTAGAAATATAGAGTGAAAGACTCGCTAGAATGGTTTCATCTTATCTCTGAGAAGAGATGTGACGACTAATCACATTCGTAAGAAGATGATTGTTACAATGAGGCTCCAAAGACCTTTTTAACATAAATAAAATCCAAAACCCTAACCCCGAAAGATGAAAAGCCAACAATTTTGTGGGCCCCATTTTGGGTAGTTTGGTGTATCAACTTCTCAGGGGCGTAACCTTGGCATATGATCTCCGTTTGGGGCACACGATATCTCTTTGGAAAGGTATTGAAGAGGAGCTTCAATTTAGGGGCTCAATCAAAGCCTTTGGCCATGATTAAGGTGTCCTCTCATGAAAAAAGCATCGTTTAGGCCCTCAAAATGGCCCTGGAAGTTTAGGAACTGAAAAACTGCTAAAAATAGTAAGTTGCCAACAAATTGTTTTGAGCCATTTGGATTAGGCGGGTGGCCACCGATATCCACCTGGATTATTTTATCTTTTAAAGTTTCATGTTAAATCTATGCATTATTATGGTGTATGTAATTGTTACTACATCATAGGCATTTCCCCCCTGGAAAACACTTAATAGACGACAATCTAACTCACCATGATCGTTCATCCATTATATTGTTATTAATCAATGAGTCGTCCATTTGTCATTCAAAATGTTATCAGTTGTAAGGTAATTGCAGTGGTTATGTTTCCAACTACGAGATGATTGCAATGGTTATGTTTCATAAGATAATCAACAAAAGATCATGTGATAGATAGTTCAGTGGTTGGAGAAGGGCATTCAATACCAGTTGTCACTTTGTTTTGGTTGATGTTGTTTATGTTTTTCTAGGATTATTGACATTGATATATGAATATGTGATGGTGATTCATTTCCAACCATGGGACACATACACTCTAGAGTTGAGCATTGATTTGAAGAAGCATAATGTTCCAAAGACATTTCTTGACAAGTTTTCCTACTGGATCATGAAGGCACTTTTATTTCCAATGAATGTGTTCTTTTAGGTGTGAATTTAAATTTATTTGGTTTCTTGGTTGAAAATTTCCATTAAATTTCAATGCACTGCATATTTATTCACTTTATAGAAGTTAAACAAAGTTTGTAAAAAATCAATGTAAGCAAGGTTTTGGCATCTATCTCTCTGATTGTTTTCTACATTTATACTTGTTTGTTGTTACCAATTCGATTGGGAATATGTTTTTAAAAGTTGAGAAATTGTTATCAAGCTATAAAATATTGTTGGTTTTGTGTTGCTATTATTAATTAAACTAAACTTTATTGATGATTATTTTTCATAGATTGTTGTCCTCTAAAGCGTATTCCCAGATGAGGAGGAGTGCTCGACAACAAGTTAGTATTAATGTTAATGAAATGGAACACCATCCTAGTGTGATGCAGTGAGTAGGTAAGTATCATTATTGATGCATCTTTTATATAGTTTTCATAGTCCCCAGTTTGAAGATAGAGGGGAGGTACTCTAGATGAGAGTCAAGAGTCAAGTGTGTTTTTTCCCCTTTTGTGGTTATGTTTATTTTAATATTCATGATTGCGTGTGTGCTTTTCTTGAGTATTGTCATATAGGTATTTGAATTTGAAATGGATTCACACAATTAGTTCGTATCCTTTTTAGCAATAGTATGGTTGTCAAGCCATGATGTTGAAAATTGTGGTTGTTGTCCTAGGAATGGTTGAGGAATTCTCTTCCACTAAAAGTCACTCAGGAAATTTCAGCAATGGTGGATTGATAAGGGATCTATTAGAAGAAGTTGATAATGAAAGGATGAACCTCATGACATTCATGGAGGTGGCACAACCCAGGTGGTATGAGAGGTCCTTTCTCTTTTCAATGCTAGGAGTCTTCTTCAATGCATATTTCCTAATTTACATTCTTTCCCCCAAACTTGAACATGAGATTGTGGGTTATATTGAAGAAGAAGATATCCACTCTGACACTGAATTTAGGAGTTGGACAAAGGCAACATTCCAAATATGAAATCCCCTACCATAGCTATAGATTATTAGAGGCTTCCCAAGGATTCAATTGTTAGAGGATTTGACTTGTTCGTTGAGTTATTCGCCACATTGTTCAGACCCACATTGGGTTCACTCAAGTCATCTCGATCTTTCCTAGGTGGCCTCATTCACCCAAGTAATCCCATTCACAAGGTCATCTCAAGCTTGTTGAGGCAACCCCATTGTTCAATTCATCTGCGCTCAACTTCTTCCAAGTGGGCCAACTCATCTGGTCCATCTCAAGTCCATTGAAGGAAACTCCATCTGATTCAATTTGGTTGTGACCAATGGATGTGTACCCAAGGGAATACACCCTATGAGTGTGATCCATGATTGTGATCTACAACAACTTGTGCTTGAAGGCACCTCAACTGTCTGTCGCAAATCCCAAGTGAATATCACTTAACTTTATCGATCCATCTAAGTCTAGGAACTCATTCTCATTAAGACTCTATCCAAGTCTAATCAAATCATCTGACTTGTCTCTATCTGCATAGTGCCTTATCCATTCACAAGTGCACCCAAGTCTCCACAGTGTGCCCTATATGTCTACAGGTGTGCCTGAGTCTCTGTGGTCCATCTTGCCAATGGGTCAAGACGTCTATCCCAATAATTCCTTGCTAATGGTCTAATACATCCATCCACCTCATGCCTTTCCAATGGGCCAAGACATCCATCCAACTCATGCCTTGCCGATGGGCCAAGGCTATTATCTAGTGCACACCTTGCCAATGGGCCAAAGATGTCATCTATTAAGACCTAGACAAAGCCAAATTTTATGTGTAAAACCCCTTACTAATCCATAAATATTTAATTATTACATTTATAGTGTTATAATTGTATGTCATCTAGAACCCTTCGTTGTACCCTTTCATTATAATTGTACACTTTGTCTCTTATATATATAACAAGGAGACCTAGTCTTAGGATCATATTATATTCTGAATTGAATATATTGTAAAAGGAGGGTTCCTCCCCAAAGTGGACTATATTCATTGATTTTTTTCATTTTTTAAGGCATTGTATCATAACATTTGGTATCAGAGCATCGATCCCAAGGTTTTTCTTCCCCAAGCGAGTCATCTTAGAATTTTCTCTATGACTTTTTTTTGGGATAATTCCGATAAAAAAATTTGTAGGTTACTTAAAAGACATATCAAGGTAACTGTGGTATGAATTTTAGCTTTTGGGTCATTATACTTTAGGAGATATAGCCTATGGAAGATAGGGTTTTTGACTCATCCCAAATTCAGTTTTAAACTAGTCATATTGGGACTTTCGCTATAAATTTTTTTGGGGAGGTTTTAGATAGTGAAAATTAGTGGAGACTTAATAGACATCTCCTAGTAAATATGATCCAAATTTTAGAATCATTAAAAAAATATTGGAAACGTGACATTATATACTAGTTCGCTCTCCAAAAAAGTCCAAAAATCAACAAGGTTTGGGAAAGTTACCATAAATTTCACTTGGCACATCAAATTTTGGTGAGACCTATGACATTGTAGAGAAGACATATCATAGTACTATAGGACAAAATTCCGGACTCAGAAAGGCTGAAATTTCATAAATACATTAGAAGGAAGGTGGGATAGGAGGACAAATTCCAAATTAAGGGTTTGAAAGGTACATAACTTATAATTGGCATAAATTTTTATTGAAAGATTTGTTTTTGGTGATTCAAAATTTGTGATAAAGAGGAAAAAGAGGACGATTATTATTTTGTCACATGGATCCAAAGGATCCTCCAAAATTTACTTCACCAACTAGACCTACAAAGAGATCAACCATGACTCAAGATGAAATCCAAGAGATTTATCACCAGATGGAAAAGAAGATCACTGAAAATAGGGAATAAATGGAAAAGAATATCACTGAAAATAGGGAATAAATGGAAAATAAGATCATTGAAAATAGGGAATAAATGGAAAAGAAGATCACATAAAATAGGAAATAGAGGAAGAAGAAGATGAATGAAAATAAGAATGACATGAAATTGAAGATGGATAACAATAAGGAATAAATGCAAAGAAATATGGATGAAATGTAAAAGAATATGGATGAAAATAAAGAAGAAATACAAAAATCCCTGAAGGAATTACAAAATTCCTTATCTTCCATGATCTTTATTGCTCTAGATGAGAGACTCCCTAAATGATATATCAAAATTCAAGGAACTCATGAAAATAAAGGTAGTATTCAAGTTGAACAACTTTTCGATAATAAGCAATTTTTAAGTGGATATAACTCTAATAGTGGAGTTAATTACGATGGGGGCCATAAATTCAAATTTCCCAAGATTGAATTAAAGAAGTTTGATGGAACATAGGTATTTACTTGGGGGAACCAAATAGAGAAATATTTTGAACTACATAATGTTATGGATGATAAGAAAATGATTCACATAGCAACTTTGAACTTTGATATAAAACCATATCAATGGTATCAATGGGTAGTTAAAAGGAAGCCCCTTTTTTATCATTATACTTGGGGTTTAAGAGAATTAGAAACACAATATGGGAAACTTTGGGAACATGACTACTTCAGTCAATTGAAAAGAATCAAGCAATTAGGTGATATTGAATATTATAATTAAGAATTTCAAGCATTGGCTGTTGGGTAGGTGTTACATTCTTTGCATGTGTGTGTGGGGGTGCGCCGAATTTGATGGATGCATCTGACGATCTCATCACTTGTTTCTCTTTATGGACGTTTGCGCCAAGTGATACTTGAGGGGGGGTCCTAGGGGGGGATAGGATTTCCCCCCTTGGTTATGAGAAGTGTTCGGCTCCGGAGAGACACCTCAAAAATTGTTTTTTGGGTGTTTTTTTTTTGTATTTTAGCATTTTTTTGTATTTTTAGCGGTTTTCTAAATTAATCCTGGATTAAGGGATTAGAGTTTCGATAGTTGTGGAATACCTAAAATATTGTGTATATTGTATTGTAAATGGTGAAATTAATACAATGAAGAGTTGAGAGGTGCAACACCAAGGAAGGTTGGTTTTCTCCTGGTTAAGGGTTTCCAATGTAAATATATGTGTACTATGTGTATGAGACATTGATTAATTTTTTTTTTGATTAATAATCTATATGCATTTGTTTACTTCACATGTTTAAAACTTACATTGGCCACAAGGGTAGATGACATAAGTGATGAACATTTTTTAGAATCTTACATGGGTGGATTAAAAGAAGACATTAAACATGAGTTTTTCTTAAGACATCTTGCAAATATTATGGAAGCTATGCAATTTTCTCATCATATTCAAGACAAGAATAAGGCTACACACAAGTCTACCATTGGACCATACATAGGAAGAAAAAATCATTT
This sequence comes from Picea engelmannii, assembly GCA_009831015.1. NCBI lineage: Eukaryota > Viridiplantae > Streptophyta > Pinopsida > Pinales > Pinaceae > Picea > Picea engelmannii. Next base: position 23,863 of record WSFP011394020.1, read on the forward strand.
TTGTATTCATAAGACAAGCGTATCTTAACCGATAAGGTTGACACCTCGAAAACTGGATGAAAGCAGAGTAAAATTACTATGTTTCAATTGTGATAGAAAGTATAGTAAGGGGCATAAATGTAGTGAGAATAAATTATCCTACATAGACTATGAAGAGGAAGAAGATCAAGAATTGGAACTGCCACAAGATCCATATCTAGAAAAGACTACTCCAAAAATATCTTGTCATGCATTGCCCAACATCAATACTCCACAAAGCCTCAAGATACAAGGATACATAAAAAAGAAAAAGGTAATAAGATTGATTGATTCTGGTAGTACCCATAATTTCATCAATTATAAATTATCAAAAGATCTCAATTGCTTTGTATATCTCGTACCAAAGTTTCAAGTAATGATTGCAGATGGAGGTACCATAAATTGTTTAGGGAAATTCCATAGTATTAATCTCAACACGGGGGAGTATTTTTTTGATAGCCCCATGATTTACATCCAAATGGGTGGTATTGATGTTGTATTAGGGGTCAAATGGTTACAATAATTGGGAATAATGACCCTTAATTTTCAATATATTTTCATGAGATTTTCCTCAGATTGAAAGGAAATTGAGCTTAGAGGTATCCAAGGGAAACCCTATAAAGTGATAAGATCTAATAGCATGAAAACATTACATAAAAAAGGGGCACCAAGGTGTAATTGCACAATTTTTCTCACTTGATGTTCAAATATATATATCCTCTACTCCATTAGATCTCCAAATAGTTAGGTATTTGCTGAAATTCCCGAGGGTCTTCCACCTACTCGAGATAATGACCATGTTATTCATTTGCAACCAATAAGTGTAGCACCTAACATTAGGCCTTACAGGTATCCATATGCACAGAAGTCTGAGATTGAGCACATGATCCAGGAAATGTTAGAGGATGACATCATTTAACCTAGCCAAAGTTCTATCTCTTCACCAATGGTGATAGTTATAAAAAAGGATGGTTCATGGCGTACGTGTCCAAATTATATACAACTCAACAAAATGACCATAAAAGATAAGTTTATTGTTCCTTTCATTGATGATTATTAGATAAATTGCATGGAGAAAAACTCTTTATTAAGTTGGATCTTTGGTCAAGATATCATCAAATCAGAATGAGCCAGGAAGACATTTCCAAAACATATTTTAAAACACATGAAGGTCATTATGAGTTTTTGGTTATGCTAGTTGGACTTACTAATGCACATTCAACATTTCAAAGCTTGATGGATTCTATTTTCAAGCCCTTCCTTTGAAATTTTTTGTTAGTATTTTTTTATGACATAATAATCTACAAAAAATATTTGGAAGAGCATGTACAACATGTTGACAGATTATTACAACTATTGGAAGAGAAACAACTTTATGCAAATCCTTCCAAGTGTGCCTTTAGGGTTCAAGAAGTGGAATATTTGGGTCATATTGTATCTCATAAATGTGTAAAAGTGGATCCTAAAAAAATTAAATCTATGAGGGAATGGCCAATTCCCAAAACCGTGAAGAAACTTAGAGGATTCTAAGGATTTATAGGCTATCTCCACAAGTTTGTCAAGAACTATGGTCAAATAGCAACACCTCTAACAACATTATTAAAGAAGGAAGCATTTTCTTGAACTGAAGAAGCAACCAAATATTTTGAAAAACTTATGGAGACCATGTGTACAACTCCCATCCTGGCCACACCTAACTTTACAATTTTTTTTTATTTTGGATTGTGATGCCTCATGCCATGGAATTGGTGCAGTTTTAATGAAAGAAGGAAGGACCCTTGCCTTTGAAAGAATCCAAATTAAAGGATAAATCTTAGTCAATCCCATTTATGAAAAATAAATGTTGGCCATACTACATGCAGTTAAGAAATGACGCCCTTGCCTAATAGGAATACACTTCAAAGTAAAAACAGATCATGATAGTTTGAAATACTTCTTGGAGGGACGATTATGTTCAAAAGAGCAACAAAAATGGGTTACAAAGATTTTGGTTTATGACTTTGGAATTATCTTCAAAAAAGGAAAACATAATGTTGTGCCAGATGCCCTTTCAAGGAAAGAAGAAGAAACAAAAAGTTCACTATGTGTTATTTCTATTTCGCAATCTTATTGGGTGGAAGAAGCAAGGATAGAATGGAAGCAAGATCAATAGGTATGCAAGATCATTAAACAACTACATGAGGACCCGAGTTCATTAGATAATTTTGTATGGAATAATTTTTTTTCTATGGTATCATGATCACCTATATTTATGTAAGAATTCCCAACTCAAACAAAAGGTCCTTATAGAATTGCACACTTCTCCTATAAGAGGACATTCAATATTCTTGAAAGCATACCACAGGATCAAGAAGAATTTTTTTGGGAAGGTCTTAAAACTGATCAAAATTTTTTGTCTAAATTTTTGGTCTTCCGACATAATAAGGGAGAGACAATCAAGATGAAGAGTCTCCTACAACCATTATCTATACCAATTCAACGTCGGGAAGAAGTTTCAATGGATTTTATTACATTTTTACCCAAATCTGAAGGAAATATTGTCATCATGGTAGTAGTGAATTGAATGAAAAAGTATGCCCTTCTCTTTCTCATACTTTTGAATCGATTATAGTAGCTACAACATTCATGGAAATAGTTCAAAAGCTACATGGAGTCCCCAAGATTATTGTAAGTGTCAGAGATCCAATTTTCACTGGAAAATTTTGGACTGGATTATTTTCTTGTTTGGGTACTCAATTGGTCACAACTCATCTTACCACCCTCAATCCGATGTGCAAAATGAAATTGTGAATAAATGTATAGAAGGGTATCTTCGTTTCTTTGCATCCAATAAATAGAGACAATGGGTCAAGTGGTTTCCCTTGGCAGAATGGTGGTCCAACACATCCTTCCATACTTCATCAAAAATGTCCCCATTTCTAGAACTTTATGGATATCATCCTCCATCCATTACATCACCTTTGAAATGGAATACCAATGTTCAAATAGTGGAAGACCACTTAAGGAACCAATAAGAGGTTCTCAAACTATTGAAGGACAACTTGGTTATGGCACAAAATAGGATGAAACAACAAGCAAATAAACATCGCAGTGAAAGGGAATTTGAAGTGTGGGATTGGGTATTTCATGGGTATTTTTAAGGCTACAACCATGTAAACAGACGTCCCTCAAGGAAAAATATAAGGACAATAAATTAGCACCCATATATTATGGCCCCTATAAGGTTTTAAAAAGTATTGGAAGTATGGCTTACAAATTGGACTTGCCTCCAACTTCATGTGTAAATACAGTCTTCCATGTTTCTTTCTTAAAGAAGGTAATCAAAAACAAGATCCCAGTCCAAACTATTTTACCAGAGATTAATGAAGAAGGGAAAATCATACTAGAACAAAAAATAATCCTTGAAACAAGGATTAAGCAACTGAGAAATCAAGGAATTATAGAGTACCTCATCAAAAGGAAGAACCTACCAGTGGAAGAAGAAACATGGGAAGATGAGTTCTTCATGCAGAAACACCCATAGTTAGTCAATTTTCGTGGAAAACACTTGTTTGAAAAGGAGGGGCATGTTAATACCTCAACAAAGCCCCATGTTATGTGTAAAACCCCTTATTAATCCCTAGATATTAAATTATTACATTTACAGTGTTATAATTGTATGTTAGCTAGAACCCTTCATTGTACCCTTTCATTATAATTGTACCCCTTATATCCTGTATACACACACACACACA
>WSFP011394021.1:0-37460 GCA_009831015.1 Picea engelmannii
CACCTGGGCAAAGGAGTCCTAAACCAGGCTAAGGTATCTCAAATAACGAAAAATTTTAGTCTCAGGTGCCAACTCTAGTGGGCATCCTACAGTCTCTCATTCCCCACATGTTTATCCCACCCCAAGAAGTGTGCCCCTTCTCTGCTCAATAGTCCTTCAGCTGCCCCACTTCCCTTTCGGGGCTTCAAAAATAGGTCGGACATGAAGTATTAGATCCCTGTAGTTGCAGCTTGGAACCTTGGGGATCAATTCCCATCATTTATCTCACCTCGAAAAAATTCTCACGGACTTGAAAACCCACTTCTTCAATAAATTACGAGCCTGAAAACCCTCCTCTTCAACCCAATTCCGGAGTTGTTGGTTTCCCACAACTCCAAATCTTTCCCTAGTACAGGTACAGGTGATTGCAACATGAAAGTACACATGACAACAACATCGTGAGGGTGAGAATGATGAAGGAATAATAGGAAATGTAATGAATTCCCCCAAACTTATGTGCATGTTCCCAACTTGAAACTTGTCATGTTGGGAACTACATGGCCCACCCGCATGGTGATACATTCCCCCTTAGAGACTTGGGATAAAAAAAGTGAATATCCCATACTTTAGACTTTAGATTTTAAGAATATTAATAAAATATTCCTTTGGACTTAATCCCCCTTAGCTTAACCCCTTTCCTAGACTCTTAGTCCCCATTTCCCATTCTAGTGGAGTTTAGCCCCCCATACTCTTTTGTCTGGTTGTTCTGCAGCAGTGATGTATTTGCGTTAAAATCTGAGTGTGATTACATTTTACAAAGTTAGGCTCACTAGCCTTTTAACATCCAGGCTCTCCACCCTAATAACCATAGAGGCATTGTGGCCTCAAAATACATATATACAAAGGCACTCTGGCCCAAAATGTCCTAGCTCACTAGCCTATCTATACATTTACATTTACATTACAATCGAGTTTCAACCTAGGGGTATTACATGTATGCCAATCTAAGTAAGTGCATCTTTTATAAGAAGAAGATTCACTACTCGGAGCCTGTTATTTCAGCGGATGGGATAACAATTGATCTCGATAAGATAGAGGCCATTAAAGGATGGCCTACGCCAAGAAAGGCGATAGAGGTCAGATCATTTATGGGTCTTGTGAGTTACTACCGAAGATTCATAAAGGGGTTTTCAAATATTGCAAGCCCCGTTACTTCTTTGCAAAAGAAGGGAGTGAAGTTTGAATGGACTTCCAAGTGTGAAGAAAGTTTCCAACAGTTGAAAAACATTTTGAAAAGTGTCCCCATATTAAATATTTCATATCCAAATGAAGACTTTTTAGTGTGCAAGGATGTGTGCAAGGAAGGGCTCAATAGAGTCCTCAGTCAAAAGGATCATGTGGTATGCTATGAGTCATAGAAATTAAAAGAGCCTGAGAAAAAGTTATGTTGCATGATCTAGAGTTAGCAGCCATTATACATGCAATAAAATTGTGAATACATTACCTCATGGGAAGAATATCTAAGCTAAGAACAGACCACTTTGGTCTGAAACATTTATTTGGACAACCAACACTAAATGTCAGGAAAACTAGATGGTTGGAATTTCTTAGTGAGTACGAATTTGAAATTAAACATATAAAGGAAAAGAAAATCAGGTGGTTGATGCACTCAACAAAAGATCTCATGAAGTGCATTTTTCATCCATCACCATGTACAAGACAGATTTAAAAGATAAAATTCTTGAAGTAGAAAATTTAGATCATTATTATTTACAATTAAAAGAAAGATTACAGCAAGGTAATCTACAACAAAAATTCAAAAATTATGAATTGAAAGAGGATGGAATCCTCCTTTACAGACGCAAGGTGTATGTGTCAAATTCTACAGAGCTGAAAAATATAGTGCTGAGCTAAATGCACCAAATGCCATACGTTGGGCACCCAAGATATCATAAATCCATTAGAACTGTAAGGAGCCAATTCTTTTGGCAAGGAATGAAGAAAGAAGTGGCTAACTACATATCTCGATATCTATAGAGCCAAAAGGTAAAGACAAAGCACAGACATCCATCGGGGATGTTACAGCCATTTCCCATTCTAGAATGGAAGTGGGAAGTGGTCATAGTATATTTTGTTACAAATTTTCCAAGAATAGTGAAGCAACACGATTCCCTCATGGTGGTGGTGGAAAATTTGACTAAGTAGTGTGTTTTATTCATGTAAAGACAACACAAAAGGCAACAAATATTGCATAGATTTACATGAAGGAAGTTTCCAGACTACATGGAGTGCCTAAGGAAATAGTTTCAGACATGGATTACAAGTTTACATCCAAATTTTGGCAAGGTATGTACAAAGGCTTTGGGACAAATCTAAATCTTAGTACAACATATCACCCAGAATCAGATGGGAAAACAAAAAGGACCAATAAGATAAATGAAGACATGCTCAAGATGTATGTGATGGACCAACCATCAAAATGGGAAGACTATATCCACTTAGTGGATTTTGCCTATAATAATGGGTATCAAGCCTCATTACAAATGAGTCCTTTTGAAGCCTTGTATGGCCGGAAATGTAACACATTAGTGAGTTGTGATAACCCAACATACATATCTATCATTGGGCCAAATTCGTTAAAGGAAATGGAAGAGCATATGACAAAGATTAGGAAAAATTTAAAGGCCACCCAAGACATGCATAAAATCTATGCAGACAAGAACATAAATTTCAAATATTTTAAAGTGGGGGAACATGTTTTACTTAAAGTGAAATTGAAAAGAAGTTCGATAAGATTGGATTGTTTCCCAAAGTAGGCAAGAAGATATTGTGGGCCTTTCAAGATATTAGAAAAGATAAGGTCAATTTCATACATGATAACATTACCTTCATCCATGAGAGTGCATAATTTATTTCATGTATTGTTATTAAAGAAATATGTTCCTGACCCTAACCACATACTTGATTAGACTATGATCCAAGTGGAAAACGAAGGGGATTTCTGGGTGGAACCAGTACACATCCTAGAATGGAAATTCAAAGTGATCCAGAACAAATACATAGGGTTGGTAAAATTTTAATGGACCTGCTATCCCGAAGATGCAACTTGGGAGCATGAAGAAACTATGAAGGAAGAATACTCACATTTTTTTGTCAATTTTGAAGAAAATAGAGGTTGAAAATGCAAGACTCCATTTTTGGACAGCTAGTTCTGGAACCACGTCTCAGAAATTTTCGGTCACTCGTGTTGATATCCCTGATAAAACAATGGTGCATCATAATGGAATGAAGGAAGTGAAGGGGGCACATTACTTGGGTTAGCAAGTTGAGAAGAGAAAGAGGTTATGGTTAGGATTCTTGTTGGAGGGTAAAAATTTCATAGTTTTGTTTTATTTTTTGAATATTGTGATGTAAATTTGTATATATATTTCAGCAAGGTGTTGTTCATCAAGAATGATGCAAAATTGTAGGGGAGGGGGAATGTAACACACCCAACTCCTAGGTTCTCTTTTAAGGGGTGGGGTATCAAAATTGTGTTTCCCTTAACTCTCTCTAGGTTCCCCTTTCACCAAAGTGCATGTTCTTCCAAACCTGCGGGCTCTTTCTTGACCCCTTTGAAGGATTTGAACAGTAGGCGCTAGTGTTCCGTGTTATACCCCTTCCTTCATATGACCTCGGACTATGCTTGGGTTCCAACTCAAAGGGCTCTTCGGAGCTTTGGGCTTCAGGTGTTCTCGACACACCTGACTCTGAATCCACCAAACTCCGAGCTCGTGAACACACACGGACCAGATCTATGGTCCACACTTCTTTCACAACAAACAGCTACGATTTACTTCGGGACTTCGGCATTTGAAAATTTTGAATGCTCCAACCACCTCTTTCCTATAAATTGCTCCATACCCAGAGTTACAGATCGAGTGCCATGTGTTTTCCTCAATCAACTATCGATATCCGTCCTTTGCCCCACTTCGAGTGACTTGCAGTAAATGCTCCTTCGCGTTCTTTCTTCTGGAGTACCAATCCAACGAAGTAACAGATCTCACTCCACACATCCTATTCCAATGGATGGTTCTAATGAACTCTGACGCTCCGGCCTTTGGGAGTTCTCATGCCTTGACTCCTCAATTCCTCCAGAGTGACTTTCCCCCAGAGTTAAATCTCTAGTCTACACGTGTTCCAATGACGGACGGCTAGGATGATTCCTTACCTTTGAAGCTTTGGATGACTTCTGATCAACGCTCAACTTCCTTTCCTCCAGAGTTCATGCTTCCAAACTCCATGATCTGCTAATGCATGTCCCTTTTAGATCGACGGTCACGATTTACTTCGGCAATTTGGGCTTCGGGATTTCTCCACTCGCACGACCCCACTTTCCTCTGAAGTGGATATCTTCTGAAATGGAAGATATGCTGACACCTATCCTCAGCTAACAGATGGCTCAAATGAAATCCATCTCTCCGACCTTTGGGAGTTATTGTTCAACACACTCCCTTTTCTCCCGGAGTGACTTTTCTACACAATGGCAGATCTTCTGCCACGCGTCCCTTTCCAACGGATGACTGGGATGAATTCAGGACTCCAGCCTTCGAAAATCCTCGTGCCTTCACACTTCGATTCTCCCGGAGTGACTTCTCTCCGAAGTGCAGGATATGGCGACACCTGTCCCTTTGGCTTGGACAACTCAAATCTTCTTCTGCTCCCGGCTCTTCAGGATTTTTGTGATGAAAACTCCTCTTTTCTCCTAGAGTCATTCAGTCTCGGGATGACCATAGCCTCAATCTGACAGTGTGAGGGTATCTATGTGACCCCATAGATCTACAACTCGTAACTTTCGTTCAAGGGTCCCTTGGGTCCCAGTGTGTGCCACTCCGAGAGGGACACCTGGCAACATCATCACTCAACACATGGGTCCCCACATGATCTCGGTGTAATACACTTGTCCCCACGATCAAATGGTCATGAGGGATCCTAAAGGATCCTTAGATCCACGGTCCACATTAACTTCGGTACTTCGGGGGTTTTGGTGTTACCAAACCTCTGTCCTCCCAAAGTGGTCAACGTCGGGTTGACTATATTGTAGATCCGATGGTCAAGATAGTTCTTGGGCATCCTCATATCTACGACCCAGATTAAGTTCAGGAATTTGGGACTTCGGGGGATTCACCTCCTATGCAGTTAATATGCTCAATTTGTCAGACCCGCGAAGTCCGACGGGCTCTAAGGTTTAACGCTTGCATTCCTTCTCCATATTCGACGATCGTGAAGAACTTCGGCTCCTCGTGAACTAATCTCATCCATTCATCTTCCAAATGAAAGGATCTCTCCTTTCAGGGATTGAATCTCTCTATATTTCCTGAGCTTTGTCAGCTCCTTAAGTACTTAGGTATTTTGCACTATTTCTCCTGAACTTAACACTTAGATAAATCTTCTACGCACCCCTTGCGCTCATTTATCAACTCTAGAACTTAAGGGGGTTCTTGGTCTTTGTCCACCTCACAGAGACTCTGTGCATACATGCACTACCTCTCCTGAGATTAGCAGATGCCTTCCATCAGAACAACTGGGAGTGTCGACATGCACATGTGAGACTATGCCCAAGGTCAAAAAATTCACAGTTCATTTATTTTAACTTGAGCCACCACAAGGCCCATGCATTTACGTTTACAAGCCAGAGAATTCCTTATTTTCTTAAATACACAATTAGGCAGAATTAAAGGGATACAGTATAACCATTGAGAAAATATGCACATCCCTGCAACATTCATAGGATATCCAACTTTAATTCACAGTTACCACTCAAATACACAAGATATGAGAATACTTATCTATTACAGGTTGTAGCCAACTAACTGACTGTGGGTGTTTGCCTTTCCATCCAACCATAGGCTCAGAGGCATTCATTCTTATCACTTTGTCCAACCCCGTGCCAAGCCATGATATCACCAGGGAATTTATGCCAATTCTCAACGATCCTTTCTCTTTCACATCTTCCGCGAGGTTTATCAGGTGCTTCCTTAGCATCAAGCTCACGACCTTATGCTCATGTCCCGTTCTCTGCATACTCTCAGAGATTTCTCTCTCTACCACAGCCTCAATGAGGTTTATCATATGCTTCCTCAACAACAAGCGCGTGACCTTCATCTTGTTCTCTGCTAGCAAGTTCCTCGCATTCTCCACTCTTCTTTTTATTCTCTGGCATGCCTTGCATGCACATCCCTCCTATCATGTTCCTTTTGTCAGAAGGAAACCCAGGTCATTCTGGGTCTGTAGGACCCTTTGGTACTTTGGGTTGACCTTTTTCAGCTAGACCATGCTTCCATTCATGGGGTAGTTGATTGTTCAACCACCAATCCTTTTCTTATTAACTGATATGATCTTATAGTTTTCACATTATTTTCTCTAGTGATATCATGGCTAGTACTTTCAAGGCTTCACCCCCACAGTCATTTATTGAAAATTCAAACAATAATACATTTACATTGTTCCCTTGCCACAACATGGTAATCCTAATTAATGATTAATTACAAGTTGGAGGAAACAGGGGTGTTACAATCCCCTCCCCTTTAAAAGAAACACCGTCCTCAGTGTTATTTCTCAATAACACTTGTCATGCCTTTCTCATTCAGCCACTTCAAAATTATTGACCTTCTTTCTTGGTCAGGTCCTTTTTCAAACTCTTCATATTCGTCACTTGCCTTCAATAATTCTTGGACAACAAGCACATTAATCATAGTCTCATGCAAAAACATTTTACTGTTCCATAAAGTTTCTAGGAAAATTTCATAATCTAGCACAATACTTATCTGCACAGTTTGTGGATTTGTATCCACATGGATGTATTTTTATCCAGGCTCATTGTTTTTCCTTGACATACCCATTGTGTGAATGATCCCAATCAATAGTTTACAATAACTATCAAAGTCTCCTCTTCCTTTTGGTCACTCACCCTCCAGGCCCAGGTTCATGCATCCCCTTCTCTGTTATACAGTTCCTCGGGTGATCCATATTTTCTTGCCAAGGTTTTCTCACATAGGAATAATCCTAGAGACTTTATCAAGCCTTATAGTCGAGGCATACCTCAAGCTTGCTCTGTCGAGGCATCCCTCCGACTTGTGTTACCTCAACACAACATATTCCAGGAGATCATGACTTACCACGGGGTTCTCATGGCTCAGCAGTGGCCTCCTTCATGATTTTCAGTTGGATAGCCTTCATCTGTCCTTTCTAGACAAATCTTTTCTTCTCACCTGTATCACATGTATACATAATTCATGAGACATCATCACAATTCTAAATTTTAGAAATTTATTGCAAATCTGTCACCAGCAGATTTTCCAATTTCTTCATTTATTTTCATATATGTTCCACACAGAACCAGATTCACAATCATGGGACTTCCCTCCCCATGGAAGTTTATCTTAGCAGGAAATTGGTCTTCCTTATGGGCTTACAATATTGCCATATCCAAGACTCTTTCTTCCTGCAATTCATTCTTTATACAGCCAAAAAAAATGTTAGTTTCTCATGTATATATATATATATATATATATATATATATATATATATATATATATTCTCACCACATTTAAAATGTCATCACATCCTTTCTTAACTTGTGAATTCTAACAATTGCACCACATATATATAAACATCGAAGGAAAAAAAAATCATCCCTTACCTATGCATCATTTCATCCTACCAAACCTTTCAAAATGTAATTCATGTATCAGTTGACTTTAATGAATGTGCCAACATTCATGGCTACATTCATACCCAATGCACCCTTGCATTGATTTCAAGTTTGCCACATTTTATGACAAGCACTCTTCCATGGTGTGTTGGAGCTTAGCCAAGCTCTTCACCACATCGCTTATTCATTCTTGTTCATTATTGCAGCCAGACTATGCTTCCTGCGACAGGTTGGTCATGATCCCAGGTCGACACTAATTAAACTATAATTTTCTCTTGAATGATCCCAAGCATTATTTCCTCATTAGTTACCAAGGTGCCCACACTCATGGCCACCCAAATTTTCTTTCCTTTCACATCCATACAATGTAAGTAAAATTTTCGGAAGGTCCTCCTTCCTTAATGGAAGGTCCATCGTCTTCCCTTCATGCAAACATGCACTTCCTCGAAGCAATTCCATGCAATGTGATAGCTATGAGCACCTTTATTCCCTTAGAACCAGTCCTTGGGACCACAGTCTAACACAGAGTGATAAACTCTATCTTACTTGATTGTCCCGGAGGAACTCTGTTTTCTCTCCATGCGACTGAGAGCTATGACCTAGGTTCTATTATTTGTAGGCTCTATCCTTTCATCTCCCGTGTCTAGGTGCTATGATCATGGCTAAATCCCTTGTTTGCAAATCGAAAGTGTAGATCTATCTTCCCCCAGATCCAACGGATGCAAGGGATTGCAGAACCTCAACTAACTCACGGTTTAACTCTCCTCCCAATATCTGCAATGAATACGGGTTGTCCGATATACGATTGGATCCCAAACTCCAAACAACGCTATATTAAATTTAAATTATGGGTACAGGTCTCGACGTTAACCCGTGTGCATATGCAATATCCGCAATGATCGTGGGTCGTCGATCTTAGCCCTCGGTCGATTTTAAGCCACACGATTTTCCAAATAATAATAATTCCAACACATAAGTGTTTGACAAAGAATTTAGATTGAGAACAAAGCTTTGATTTTCTAAATTCAACCACAGAACCCAATCACAATACGATTTTTATGCGACATTAATGCGTGGGTTCCTTGCAAGTTCGCCCACTGATCGTTAACAAATCGGCGATTCACAGCGATTGCGAAACCCCAATATGCTCCCTCTTTATCGGAGATTTCAATCTCCGTAATCTGAAAAGTGCTCACCCGACTCTTTTAATCATGCTCATTGATCATCCACCCCGACGAGATCAACGGTGTGGGTTGATTGCCAGCAATGAACTAGTACGTCCGTTAATTTTGCCTTTGTGTCCCGCAATGATCCCCAACGTTCAATCTAATTGAATGATTGGTGTTTGATCTATTAAAGCCAGTGGATATTGAATTCGATTTGACGACTGCGGTCGGTCTTCCCTCTGATGAACGACTCACATTCATCTCCTTTGTCGGGTTCTTGATTAACCTGATTCAATCAGGGTTTTCTTACTGAATCATACTCTACTTGGGTATCTGTGGCATATAACTACCTTTCAAAAATTCCATGCATAACGTTAATACAATAAAACATTTTTAGACATGTCCTAGCACATCTTTATGCACTTCATCACATTATCCTTAATGTTTTCATGAGTGTAACACAAACAAATCTCGATTGTTTCTACAGCAATACGACCATCATCACTATGGTGCCAAAACATTTACTTTCATCTACGTACCAACTCTCTCATCCTAGAGAAAACATAATACTCAACAAGAAAATAATTGAGGGCTCTCCCCTTCTTCCAATTCTTTCTACATCACTTGGGAATTTTCAGCCCAACTAAGTTATCTCTAAAGCCCTCACTGTCTTTTCTTAACATGGCTTCAACCAATCCTATTCAATCAAACATACTCATGTGTCCATTCATTAGTCTTCTATTTATTACATGATGCTTTCAAAATGTAATCCAAGATTCTTATATATATATATATAAGCTTGTAGCTCACTGCTTAATTCTTAGTAGTTATTAAGGTTGTGACTCTGTCCTCCTGACAAACTTTTCACATATTTCTTCCACATGGAACTCCCGCAACATGAAACTTCCTTATTGCATGTCCATCACTATCTGTGATGGCCTCAACCTTGAGTTAGCTTTAGCTATTTACCAAATATTCCATAAGGAATATAAACATGCATCTTTGTCATGCACCCAAATTATGTATCCATACATATTATGGTTTTGTTAACTTACATCCATGATGTACTTAACCATATGCATAATCAAAAGTCTATGTGTAGTTTCCATGGGTATATTTCACAACCTACATACATCTCTACTTTAAAATTAGTCAACTCATGATTGTTCAAAATCATTCTCATGTGATTCTCAAGGCATAATCATTTGCCTCTTATCTTGACAACAAATCATCCTTGCTCATTTACTCTTTCATTTATTTATACTAGTCTTTCCTGAGGGAATGGAGCGCATCCCCCTTAATCTATCATTCAAAACATAACTTTCATGACTCTTCAAAATGGAGTCAACCATGCATCCATGGTATTCACTTAATCTTGGCAAGTGCAATTCTTGCATTACATATCACTCATCAAGGCAGCCATATTGTTCCTTTAGTATACATATATCCTTACATCATGCATGTGCATCATTTACACATGGACCTATGAGACTTCTAGATCCTCCTCCAAGGATATTGTTGCCATCCTTATGAAAATCCTCATAGGGACACACAACACTAAGCTTCCCTCTTAGTTGTGAGCTTGCAGTCATTCACACGACATCCACATGGAAGTTGAATCAGACATAGTCATAACTATGTTCCCTTTCTATATGATAACAACTAGCAAGAAAACACTCTTTCATCAACCTCCATGGAACATTACCCAACTTATAAATACAATTTGGGCAATTATAACCATGTCTGAGGTAACATAATCAACCAATTTAGCTTCCAACTATATCTATATGGCTACCATCCACCACTGGATGTCAATCTGACCCATTGGGATTCTAGAAGTGCCCCAACACTTCATTTACCACATTTAGGATCAACATTTAGTCAACCATTTTATCTTAATTTTAACAATTGAATGTCTAATACCATTTGGACTATTCCCTTAAATCCAAAATGCAATTTTGAATTATGTTACTTACTAAGTATCCTAGTTCAAAAATCCAAAGTATCTTTAGGTCAAGATCAGCCTTGACCATTACACCTAAAATTCTTCCTTCTGTTCAGCATAGTTAGGGACGAAGGCCACTCTCCTCCTCCCACAAGAACTCTATCAAATTAGTTTCCTATTCACCAAGTGAGGGAGGCTACTATGATTTCTCACTCAATCACTCTATATTTCTACAACTTTGTTTATTAGCTTGATTAGAAAAACCCTGTCCAACAATTCATGTACCGAGAAAAAAAAATTGTTTCTCAGTCCACTTTAAAACCCGAGAGCTACGCATGCTCTCCCTTTTCAAGGAATGGTCACTAGACTCATTCCTCTGATCATGAGGGATTATACACATATACAAGGTTTAACACTTCATTAAAGCAGCAGTTATTACTGCTACGGATCCTTTCCATCCGTTCACATCCAAGTTTTTCTATTAGTATCCATTAGCATAATCCCACTCCTGTAGGATCAGCTATCATTTCTCAAAGAAATGTTAGGCTTCCTTTGTCACAGACTTAGCATGATTCAATCTCATTGGTTAAAATCCCATCTGTATTTTAAATATACATCCTTCTACTCAAGGAATTTATGCAGATGATTTATGTTTGGCAATAATATTCTCTATAGGCTCATCTTAGCCTTGGTAACCAAATCTTATGATTGTACAACAACACGTACAATTTTACAGTGAATTCAACTTCTTTATTTGGGAACATTAGCAACATACAGTGTCAATTTCCAAAACATCTATCAATAGTAAAGGATCTCATTCCTCTCTTCAATAGAGGTTTTCTAATCCTTTTAGGAATGCGGTAAGATAGGGTGTTACCCCTTGAAGTCCTCCATAAATATTTTCATACAACTTGTGCATGAGCCCAAGCAGGCCAAGTATTGTTTTCATGCTCTGATACCAATTTGTAACACACCCGACCCCTAGGTGCTCTTTTAAGGGGTGGGGTATCAAAATTTTGTTTCCCTTAACTCTCTCTAGGTTCCCCTTTCACCAAAGGGCATGTTCTTCCAAACTCGCGAGCTCTTTCCTAGCCCCTTTGAAGGATTTGAACAACAGGCACTAGATTTCCATGCTAGGCCCCTTCCTTCATATGACCTCGGGCTATGCCCAGGCACCAACTCAAAGGATGCTTCGGAGCCTCGAGCTTCGGGTCTTCTCGACACACCTGACTCTGAATCCACCGAACTTCAATCTCGCGAACACACACAGACCAGATCTACGGTCTACACTTCTTTCACAACCAACGACTAATATTTACTTCAGGACTTTGGCATTCAGAAGTTTCGAACGCTCCAAACACCTCTTTCCTCCGAAGTGCTCCATACCCGAAATTACAGATCGAGTGCCATGTGTTTTCCTCGATCAACGGTCGATATCCGTCCTTTGCTCCACTTCGGGTGACTTGTAATCAAATCTCCTCCGCGTTCTTTCTCCGAAGTACCAATCCTCCGAAGTAACAGATCTCACACCACATGTCCTATTCTAATGGACGATTCTGATGAACTTCAATGCTCCGGCCTTTGGGAGTTATCGTACCTTTACTCTTCAACTCCTCCATAGTGACTTTTCCCTAGAGTGAATCTTCGATCTCCACATGTTCCAATGATGGACAGCTAGGATGATTCCTTACCTTTGGATATTCGGATGACTTCTTATCAACAATCCACTTCCTTTCCTCTAGATTTTTCACTTCCGGACTCCACAATCTGCTAACGTGTGTCCCTCTCAGGTCGACGGTCACGATTTACTTTGGCATCTCGGGCTTTGGGAGTTCTCAACTTGAGCAACCCCACTTTCCTCCAAAGTGGCTATCTTTCAAAATGGAAGATCTACTAACACCTGTCCTCAGCTGACGGATGGCTCAGATGAACTTCAGCTCTCCTGCCTTCGGAAGTTCTTGTTCAACACACTCCCTTTTCTCCCATAGTTACTTTTCTCCAAAATGGCAGATCTGTTTCCACGCATCCCTTTCCAATGGACGACTAGGATGACTTCCGGACTCCAACCTTCAGAAATCCTCGTGACTTCACACTTCGATTCTCCCAAAGTGACTTCTCTCTAGAGTGTAGGATCTGGCAACACCTATCCCTTTGGCTTGGATGACTTAGATCTGCTTCAGCTCCTGTCTCTTCGGGAGTTTTGTGATGCAAACTCCTCTTTTCTCCCGGATTCAGTCAGCATTGGGCTGACCACAGCCTCAATCTGACGATCCAAGGGTATCTGTGTGACCCCATAGATCTACGGCTCGCAACTTCCATTCAAGGGTCCCTTGGGTCCATGTGTGTGCCACTCCGAGAGGGACACCTGGCAACTCTACCACTCGACACATGGGCCCCCACATGATCTCAACATAATACACGCGTCCCCATGATTGAACGGTCGTGAGGGATCCTGAAGAATCCTTAGATCCACGATCCACATCAACTCATGACTTCGGGGGTTTTGGTGTTACCAAACCTCTGTCCTCCCGAAGAGGTCAATGTTGGGCTGACTATATCGTAGATCTGACGGTTAAGATAGTTCCTGGGCATCCTCAGATATACGACCCATATTAAGTTTGGGACTTCGGGACTTTGGGGGATTCACCTCCTGTGTGGTGAATATGCTCAATTCGTCGGACTTGCGAAGTCCGAAGAGATCTAAGGGTTAACACTTATGTTCCTACTCCAAATCCGACAATCGTGAAGAATTTTGTCTCCTCCCAAACTAATCTCATCCATTCGTCTTCCAAATGAAAGGATCTCTCCTTTTAGGGCTTGAATATCACTATCCTTCCTGACCTTTGTCGACTCCTTAAATACTTAGGTATTTTGCGCTATTTCTCCTGAAATTAACACTTGATAAATATCTTGAGCTTTGTTATGGGACTTATCGGTAAATGCAAACATAAACAGATCTTCCTAGATCCACCTAGATCTAGAACAAAACAAAACAGAACATGACGCTTTCCCTAAGCTATAATCATTGAGTTTACTATCTAACAAGAGTTGGGAAACATAACATTTAAATATTGTTTCCTCTTGTCGTTGTCGTCCTAGATCCACTCCGGTGCTCTTGTGATGTTGAATATGCAAGGGAACACAAACCAACAAAAATGAAAGCAATATAATATACTCAACAACAACTTATGCATGTGATCAAGGAATCATACAATAAAACAAAGCAAGTTTTATGGGAAAGAAACATATCACTGTATCATATTAAAATTAAAGTGGAGATTACAACCAAAGCCTTGATGTTGCAAGGTCCTCTTCTGATGAACCTTTTCTCCAACACACACACTTGTTCCAATCCTTGAATGAAGAAGATCCACAATGACTTGATAAACTAAAATGAAGCTCTCAAGTATGAACTGAAGTAGAATTCCTCATCCAATTCTTAGCCTATTCAATAATAATCTTGCTTGAATCAACCTTTATTAACCTTAGCCTTTTCCATGATAAATCTCCCTTTATATAGGGGAAAGAAAGATGGTTGAAGAGATTAGGATGATCCCAACAAATCAGAGAAGTGAGTAGGATCCCAACCATACGGATGCCACCTCATCTTCTAGAACATCCCCTTCTAGAACTTTTGTGAAGTTCGACCTTTTCTTAGCCTCTTGACATCGTCACACCCTAGTTGTAGGGAATCCTGTGGAGACTTTGCAAACCATATTTAGGGTAGAGGGCGATGATTAGGCATCATCGCACCCTACTTATGGTGCAGCCTGCGACGACCCTCCTTAATAAGGTTTTTGATAAGAGAAAGTCAGTCACCTTTCTCATGAAGATAGGCTCTTTTGGGAACATGAAAACATGTTTGTCAATGGATCATCAAGATGACCAAAATAATGTGTAACAGAATGCCCCCCAAAGTATGAGGCTGGAACTCGTGACAACTAAAATACTTTGTAGAATGTGTGTGTCGAAAACAAAGAGCGCATCAGTCGGGAACCTGCAAACAGTCAAGCATCAGCATAATAATATATCATTGTCCGAGGTAGGCATTCCCATACTCATATTACAAAATGTTAAATGAGTCATGGCCACTAAATATACACCATGGATCCATGTCAAGGTGAATTGGCATAGCCACCCAGAATACACTGTGGATCTATGCTCTAAAGAATTCAAATTCAGACATAGCCACGAGAAATACAAAGTGGATCTATGTGTCAATATAAATCATGAATACTCCGTCGAAACCTGGATTAGAATGGGAAAATCCAGGGTATTCAATTATGGCGTCCCTAAGTACGGATCTAACCATGTGATTACAGGTGTTGAAGTCAAACATGGTAGAAACCACTTGATTACCGGCCAATGATGAAAATTGTTAACAAGTGCGAGGGAAATCACCATTGATGTCAATGGATCCCAAGCTACCCTAGTACAATCCAATGAATTTGAATAAATGAGTTGAAGTCGAAAACTCAATGGAATCTCCCAATCATGGGCCAATGATGTGAACCCACTGTTGAAAGCGAAGAAACCTACCATTGAGGCATGCAAGCTCTAAGGTACTGAATGATTTCTAAGTCTTGTTCCTGGATAATGACATGATGTCGACAAGAAAAGACTCATCACAGGAGGGCCTTGATGTATCCCCCATCAATGACACGAAATAGGTAATATATTTGAGGTAGATCAGAGCATGAAGTGATTTGAAACTGACACAGGGAAGACCAACATGGTAGAAAAATTATAACTGCAGATGGCTGACTCAATAGGAGGCTTATTAAGGTTAGACTTCTCTTGAACATATGAATGACATGACAATGGTCTTGGCAGCATTGACTCAAGGAGGACCCAACATATGGACATGCATATAGTCAAATGAGAGACAAATGGATTTCCCAACCTGAATTAAATGACGAAGGGGGGTGTCATGTTCAAGAGTGACTATTACTGCCACTAACACGGATGTAGAGGCACATTTATTTCCCAAATTTTCCCCCACAATTTTTGGCAAGTACCTCTTTATTTTTACACAAGCTTGAGGAGGATAACATATGCTTGTGTATGTAAGATCATCCTTCGGACGAGTCCCTCAAATTATGTTTACGAACCCTAAGAAGGAGTGGTTCGGTCCCAGACGAGTCTTTCAATGTTTGTTTAACGAGTCCAAAGAGAGAAAACTCGGGGGGGTTTCGTGTTTAGAGAGTCTAAAAAACACTTAAAGAGGACTCCACAAGTTCCTTTTTCATAAGTTAATTTGATGAGACCGAAAAAGTGATAACCTACCGCTCATCGAATGTTTTCTTTAAATACTTTTACGAGCGTGAAAATAACAAGGTCGCTCAGAAATATTTTCATGTTTAGAGAGTCTGAAAAGAGCTTAAAGGGAACTCCAGGGGGTTCCTTTTTTGTATAGCCTTTACGAGTCCGAAAAAGTGATAAAAGTATACTCGGTTACATTCTCATTGATTTACGAGCATGAGAAAGAACAAAACCTAAGCTCAGAGTTTTTCTTGAAAAACTCTAAAAGGATCTGTACATGCGACAAATGCATAAAACCAAACCAAAAAGTCTATCCTTGTTCAGTATTCCACTCCTAGATTTCTCACCTACGAAAAATCAAACACTTGTAATACCATTAGAACTCTAGGGTTTAGGTGAAATATATTAAAATAATATAAAATATGAATGGAAAAGTAAAAATTTAATAAAATTGGGTAGAAACTTCATTTTACCATTCCATTGTGACTCCACCCAAACTTTGTTCTAAAACCCATTTTTTACCTCAAACTTCCACTGTGGATTACGGGAGGCACGGTTGATCATTTGAAAAATGGTCTCCGCTGAACAAGTAATTTTTATCTCCTACAACTTTTCATGGATCATTTTTTGCTTTTCATTGGTTAGAAATGGCCTTTTGGGTTGCGTTTGCAAGGGTACCTGCGTGTGGAGTGCCCTATATCGTGGTCTGCAACAACCAAGGGTCATCATAGTCGGCCTTAAGGCTTGACTGCGACGACTTCGCACTGTACATTTGTCCTAGCCTGTGACGTGCGTAAATCAAAAAGTCTTTTTAGATGTGTTTGCCAATAAAAAGTTTCCAAGGAGAAGATGAAGGTGCTAATCTCTCTTTTATGTCCCAATGTAGGTTTTCTACAGCAAGAATGTTCGAATGGCGAGAGAGAGAGCATGAAGACGAATATTACTTTGCCGAGAATGATTCGGGAACTGTAAATTCCCTCCAGCAATGTGGACTGCTAAAATTCTTCAAGGTCTAGGGCATGAGGGCCCAGTTGAGGTTGCTCGAATACTTAGTTCACATGTGGGATGTAGACCAGCAGGTATTCTATGTGGGAACTCACATTCTTGAGATAGATATCAAGGATATCTACTTCTTGACCGGGTTATCTCGTTGTGGGGCTCGATTTACACTAACAGGTAGCAGAGGAGGTGGTGAACCTATAAGCCACTATATCAGTGCACATTGTGTGCCCAGTACTCAGAAGCATAGCAGAAAAGTCTCTATAAGAGACATTTGTGACTTACCTTTACAAACTATCCTCTACACCATCGCGCACATGGCAGGGAGTGTAGCTCCCCATATGGCTTTTCAGAGGGATTTCCAGTACGCGCTAGAATGTATGGAGCCCCGAGTTTTTAACTGGAGTGACAAGGCTATCAGAAGCATGAAAAAACATTTGACCAAGTGTAGGAGAGGTGACCTGAAATAGTTCGAATACGGGTCAATTTTGGTGTCCTTCTTCCTAGAGAGGGTTCTAAACTTGTGCCTACAGGTAGAGTGGGGCATACCTACCCCACATTATCCAAGAATGAAGAGGTGGGTCGAACTCATGGCACGGCATGTGACTGGTCCTATCGTCAGGTATAATGACATTTTCTTTGATTGGTTGAGGACCCAGATGCTTATGGTAGATAACTACGCATATGTTGGCTTAGAATTCCGAGGTGATCCAGACTTGGTTCTTCCTGAAGGCTCTCAATGGGGGAACATAGGTAAGAAGTACATTTTCTTTTTATAATGATTTTGTAATTTTTAAATATGAAATGTTTTTTATGTTTTAATCCGATGACTAATCAAATATCTCTTTGATGATGCAAACGTGGGACCTCATCGACCTCCAGGTGCATCCCCCATCCAGAGGCAAGGGGAGAGAGTCGAGGTAGCAGGATTAGTCACTACTGACTATGAGGCTATAGAAAAAAACTTGGAGGGGATGACGATGGATGTCCTGGATGCCTCTATTGATGATATCGCGAGGCGTTATCAGCACCACACAGTGGGTGTATCTGATTCCATCGGTCGGCTGCTTTGTAAAGTAGCACGGGCAATCGCATGTTATCGCGAGAAGCATCCTTGATTCTATATTTGTATATGAATCCATGTGCTTCACATTTTTTATATTTTGGTCTTCGAACAAAAACACTTTTTGTAAAAACTTTTATCGTTATATATATATATATGAGGCTTCTACTGGCTTACTTGTTGTATATACAAAGTGTGATTGAATTTTATAAATTTCTCAAATTTATGTCTAACACATAATTAGCCAATGCATCTGTTAATGTATTTAGACATCTAGGAATGTGTTGATATTCAATTTAATCAAAATGACGTTCCAAGAGACGAATTCGTAAATATACCCTTAATAATGTAGGGCTTCGGATGGAGTAGACATTACTCAACTGTAGGACTACTAACTGTGAATCAAGTCGTACAATAAGATGATGGATTACAAGAGACACAACATCGGTCAATAATTCAATGGCTGCACTATATTCCACGATATTATTGGTTGCACGACCAAGGAAAACACCATGTAGACTAATCAATTCATCCTTAGGTGCATAGATTGCCTAAGCAGTAGATGCTAAGTTTGAGTGTTGTGACTAGCACCATCAGTGAAGCCAATGTAGGGTAGTGAAGACATCGATATCTAGAAACCAATCACAATGCAAGGTAAGCAGCTGAAGGTCGAAACCAAACAACGAAAAAGTACACAAGAGTATGATACACTAAAAGTACAAGCACTCATGCAAAAATGACTTAAGCATATTACTTCTTTAAGTAAATCCCATTTCGGGGCTCACTCAAAGGGATTCCATCATAATCAACTAACTCTAAGCTCCCTTCTCCAACACACATTTGACAATGTAAGGGCCTCGCCACATGGCCTCAAATTTACCGGCCCCTAGAAAATCATGATCTTGTTCGTAAAGAAGAACTAGATCACCTTCAGAAAAAACATGTGTCTTGACATGCTTTTCATATTGGGCTTTAACACGTTTCTTCTGAGTTTCAATAATTAGGGCGGCATCGCGACGAGTTTCCTCTAGTTGCATTAAATATAAAAGACGCTCTTCTTCGGCAGAGGTATTGGGGAGAATTTCAACGGGCAGTTTCAAAGACGGTATTTCACATTCAATCGACAAGATAGCGTCGATACCATAAACTAGTTGGAAAGGTGTAAATCCCGTGGAAGACTTGACAAATGTCTGATATGCCCATAATGTTGAGAACAACATCGTGTGCCATCTTGTCTTATGAATTCCTATCATTCGTCAAAGCATAATGATGAGAACTTTGTAAATTGCTTCAACCTGGCCATTGGCCTGTAGGTAATAGGGGGTTGAGTTTTCATGGCAAAGACCCAACTTTTCAGTAAGTTCAGACATCATAAAATTATAAAAATGGCTACTGTGATCAGTAATGATAACTTGAGTGACACCAAACCGAGCAATGATGTGATTGAATATGAACAATGTTGCAGTTCTCCCGGTGTTATCAAATGTAGGCATCACCTTGGCCCATTTAGTGAAGTAATCCACAACTACAATGATGTATCCATGCCCCCTGGCCAAGTGAGGGTTACATGTCATGAAGTCAATGCCCCATTTGGCGAATGCACCGACGGAAACTACAGGATGTAAGGGAGCAGGATGAGATCTTATCTTGTTATTATAAGTTTGGCAAGCATGGCATTTTTTAATAGCAATGATGCAATATTTAAACAAAGAAGGCCAGAAATAACCCGCTCGTAAGATATTTTGGACAGTGGCATACCTAGACATATGACCACCACATGCTCTGGAGTGACAGTCGTTCAAAGATTTCTCAGCTTCATTGTAAGTGAGACATCGTCAAAAAATGGAATCAATACCACAACGGTAAAGAGTATCACCAAGAAAGATGTATTGGCGGGCTTGATATCGTATACGACAACAATTCGTATTAGATAGATCAGGCCGGAAATTTTGAGTAATGATATCTCTGTACCATACGTCATCAAAACTAATCAGAAAAAGGGATTCGTCGAGAAAGGAATCCTCTGCCACATTTTATGTCTCAGTGGAGGGAAGGTCACATATCAGTTCGGCAAAAACCAACAATTTCTTAGACTTAGCGCATTCAAACTCTAATTCAAACTCTTGGAGAATCACTATCCATTTGGAGTACTTGCCCCCTAGAAATTTTCGAGTGAGTATGTGTTGCATAGGGTTGCAATCAGAAATAACAATGGTTCTGTGTAATAAGATATAATGACGAAAACGTTGGACAGCTTGAACAACTGCCAAGGCCATTTTCTCTACATGTAGGTATTTGGTCTCGGTAGTTGTGAGACTCTAAATCAAATAGTATATCACATTTTTGTCATGTGAATCATCCTCTTGGACTAATACCATGGAAATGGTAGAGTCTGAAGCAGCTAAATAAAGGAATTAGTCCCGACTATAGTCAGGGGGAAACAATAATAGTGTACAGGTTAAGGCAAGTTTCAAAGATTCAAAGGCTTTGTCCGCAGTATTGTCCCATACGAACTCATCACCTTTCTTGAGTAGTTGAGTGAATCCTTTCGTCAGTTCAGCGTAATTGGGGATGAAACGACGCAAAAAATTTGCCTTCCCTTGCAAACTTTGGAGTTGGCGTAAAGTGGAAGGAGGAGGTAGATTAAGGATAGCCTCAACCTTCAAGGGGTCTACACAGATCCCATGTATCGACATAATAAAACCAAGAAAACGGTCAGAATCCACACAAAAAACACATTTATGTGGGTTTAAGCGGATATGATAATAACGACAACGTACAAAAATGGCCCTCAAATGCATTGGGTGATCATGGTGATGCATGGAATGCGTCGGTAGATCGTCAATATAGGGTTGCACAATGTGCTTAATATCATGGAAAGCATAAGACATAGCACGCTAAAAAGTCGCACCATCATTCTTGAGACCAAAGGGTAATTTTTGGTAAGCAAAGGTTCCCCAAGGGCAAATGAAAGAGGTATTGTGTTGGTCCGCGGGTAGAATATTAATCTGATTATAATTGGAGAAACCATCCATAAAAAGGAAGATCTCACTGTCAGCACAGTCGTCGATGATCTGGTCAACAAAAGGGGTCGGGTAATTGTCCTTAGGAAAATCCTTATTCATGTCCCTATAATCTACGCAAACGCAGATGGTACCTTCTTTCTTATTCACTAGAACTAGATTGGATACCCAATCAGTCAAAGCCATGGGATAAATAAAGCCATCTTTAAGAATTTTTTCAACTTCAATCTTGATAGCAGGAACTTTGCATGGGTGCACTGGGAGAAGTCTCTGCCGAATAGGTTTAGCATCCAGGTATGTTTTAATCTCACGTACAATGATATCAGGGTCGATACCTGGCATCTCTTCGTAACTCCAAGTGAAAACGTCGCGGAATTATTGGAAAAGGGATTTATACTTATGGACCTCATCAGTAGAACATGAGGCGCCGATATGAATGTTCTCCATGACTTCGGGCTTAATGGATATGTCGAGAGGGACGGTAGGTGAAATGTTGCTCAATTTCCCTTCGTACAAAATATCGTGTGATGACTTAGGAACTGAAGAAATAACAACAACAATCGACGTAGTTGAATTCCGTTGTTAACTCTCGATGGTGTCACGTTATAGGAAGAGAATGGAGCAGTGATTCCCATCGTCCCAGGGAGTGTCTTCCATAGACATGACTAACATGATCATCTCATCTGTAGGAAAAATCACATGAAACAAATAGGGAGATGAATCATAGAGAGAAGGAGAGGAAGGGGTTGTTGATTTAATATCTTGGTAAGTGGATTCGACCGGACTTAAAGGCATCTTGTTGCCATAACATAGGTGATCACCAAGGTTAGGTACTACCCATGGTCCATATGACTTAGGGGTCTCACGAACAGTGGTGTATATCATCTTAAAAGAGGCAACAAAAGGAGGGGGAATATTGGGTGGTGGGATTGGAAATGTACCCATCGAAGTTGAATCTTTCAAGAGACCCACTCTGACATTCTCGTAACCAGGGGGTGTCTTCGAGATAAAGGGAACGTTTCTAGCATGAGAATCAGAATTAAATAAGGCCAGTTGGTCAACAGTAACGACCTTTCCTTGGTGCGGGAAATGTAACACACGGAAAAGGGTAGACACAACTGTGCGCATGGAATCGATCTAGCTACGACCAAGTAAAAGGTTATAATCGAGAGGTGTATCGAAGACCTCAACTTCGGCATTGACCGGTTTACCTTCCAATGTAATAGAAAATGACAGAAGAACACTGTAGGATTTAAATCATGTACCATTGAAGGCCTTAAGTGTATTGTGTGATTCGGTAAAGGTAGGAGAGCCAATGGATTTCCAACAAGTGATGGACATGATGCAAGTCGAGGCTCCTTCACTAATAATAGTTCTACATATATTCTTGTTTTCAACAACAACTTGGATCTGAAATGTTAACTAAGGAGGAAGCCTTGGAACGTGATCTTCCAAGTCAAATATTATGAGATTAGTATATGTGGGGTCAATTCCACCAATGGATTTTAATAGTTCTTTCCATTGAGTAGGGAACCTTTGAAGGACTTCAAGAGCTGAAATCACAGAGGTTGCTTGCACAAGATCTTCTACAATACTGTAGTTTTGTGCATCACGAGCGTGAGGGTTAAATGCAAACTTTGGAACAACGCCCTTGGGAGGAGGGAAAAGAACTGTATCGAGACCCGGTATTTCGAGATGAAGAGGACTGTTTGGAGGTGAAGTTGAAGGAGAAGGTTGAACCAACAAAGGTGGTATATCATCAACTTTCTCTTTTGAGGGAGAGTAATCATTGGCTCAAGTCGCTATTGCAACTTCATTCCTTTTGGAATCACTAGTACACATAAGGACATAGGACGAGGTAGAAGGAGAAGTTTGGTCATGAATGACCAGTTGTGCTTGCTGATGAGAAGGGAAAGGCTATGAAAAAACGACAGGTGTAGGAGGTTTTCCACTCCCTTAGAGGAACTTAGTAACCTCGGCGCGTCTTGGACAATCTTTCCTGTAATGATCTTCACCACAAATAAGGCAGGGGTAACTAGGTTTACATTTATCTTTCTCATCAGCGGTTTGTGTCTTGGCTTTATCAAATTGTGAATTATTATTCTTGTCCTCCTTGTTTTTACCCTTCCCTTTCTTTTTATTTGGATTTTTTCCAGTAGGCGTGGATTAAATAGAATTAACTTTGGTAGTCTTATCGGTGGAAGGAGTAGGAGTAGGACCATTTTGCACATTAGAATTATTATATTTGGGATTGGT
Source organism: Picea engelmannii (assembly GCA_009831015.1). NCBI lineage: Eukaryota > Viridiplantae > Streptophyta > Pinopsida > Pinales > Pinaceae > Picea > Picea engelmannii. The sequence goes on from WSFP011394021.1 coordinate 23,387, forward strand.
GTGACCCACGTGTGTGGACTGGGCCTCAACATGAAAGGTGCCAATAACACCATCAACAGCATGAGAAGCTATTGGAGGTGTCGGGGTAGGGTTTGTGGAAGGACGAGGAGCATCAGGAATCAAATCGTAAAGTGTTCCCATTTGTGAATAAACGAGATCAAGATATTGAGCATGACTAATTGCCTTCTCTTTAGCGACAACACCACCCATGGAGACATCACGAGCGATAGGTCCAATGAGTGATTTGGTAAACCACTCAGCCAATAGTTGATCAGGAAGGGGAACTTTGATTAAACGTCTTCTCCTCCTCCACTCATGCATGTGATAAAAAATATGAGTGGAAGAGGATTGCTTGAAAGAACTCAAAATTTTGGTTACCGTCTCGTATCATATTGGTAACTGGTAATGTGTCAAAAAGGCGATGGCTAGGGTGTTAAATTCATTGAAGAAACCTCGTGGTAACTCGATGTACCATTTTGTTGCCGAACCCGTGAGAGTTCTTTGGAAAAGTTGTAATCTGATGGAGTCATCCATTAAGGAGTTGGATGAACACCACAGATGAAAATTCATAACATGATTATTCGAATATTCTCTTGCTCGACCGTCAAATTTAGGAATTTCGGACGGTAACTTGGCCAGTATGACAGGCCAATAAGGAGAATGTAAGATAGGATCATTCAAAATCCTAGACAGATCAGGTAAATGCAAAGTGGCTAGAAAAGGCAATTGTTGGTTCACTTGTGGAAACTGGTAGTTTTGAGGGGGAAGCCCCATAGGTATACCAGTAGGACCATAAGCACTCTGCAAATAATTAGATAGTCCTGACAGATTCGGTTGTGGAGGATTCAAAGGCATATATCCCATAGGGTTGGGTTGATTAGAGATGTTCCCTTGGAAAGGAACACGAGATTGAACGTTTGGACCCCAGGCAGGATTCAAAGAACCTGGATACGATTGACCGAGGTTAGGGGGTAAAAAAGAGTTAACTTGAGGATGTTTCCCCCAGATGGTTGTAGACTTCCTGTAAAAGGAAGGTTCCAAGGTAGATATTGTACCACAGGTGTGTTATGTCCATATAGTGGGTTATGGACTCCAACCCGAGGTTGCCCCCCAAGTTGAGGTTGTGCCCCAATCTGAGGTTGCCCCCCAAATTGAGGTTGTCCTCCAACTTGGGTTTGACCTCCAACAGGAATCTGGAAACCAAAAGTGATAGATAAATTGGTTCCTCCAAAAAGATTGGAGCCACTAGGGACAGATCCTCCAAGCAGGAGCGGAGGAGGAACATACGACCCTCCGGAGAGAACCTAGGAAGGTATAGGAACAAAACTAGTAGCATCATTATACCCAGGAGGAACAAAAATTCTAGAAACTCCGGATGGGACCTAGGTAAAGGTAGGAACAGAAGTATTCAGAGTTGTATACCCAGGGGGAAGTGACGGATTTGATCTAGGTGGAAGTGGTGTCCCAATTGGAGCTTGGGAGATAAGCACATTTCCAGTAGGAATTGTGGTAGCTTGTGGGACCATAGTACAATGGGCCATCTGGAGAGTAGGAATTGAGTGAGAACCAATAAACAATTGGTCTGAAATGGTGATGACATTACTGGTAATACCAGTAAAATGGTATAAAGGTACCGTATAGGTGACAGACGTCTCAGGTGCTTGTGATGCCATAGGTTGATCAAGACTCGCTCCTAGGTTACCGTGCAGATCACGTACTGTCAAAGGGATAGAACCAAAATTAGAAGTTCCAACAGTGTGAGTCGGGGTCCCAGATGGTTCACTTGGGAAAAGTGGATTCTCTACTCTGGATCCGACGTTAGGTCCAGTAGGTACTCCAGTGTTGTCAACAACAACAATTTCCCCGGACGAGTTCATCCGAAGTATATGTGCGTCTGGTCTAAGAGGGGGAAGCCTAAATGCCTTTAAAGATTCTGAAACAATTTGAAATCCTTTTAAAGAGTGTGTGCTCCCAACCTCAGAAGCTACTTCGTTGTTGACTACTTTCTCAGGAGAGCCTTCTAGTGAGTTAGGAGGCAAGGGTTGGTAACCTTTCGGATCTTCCGGGGGTAACCCTTGCATCCTACATGAATGACGAAGGCCGATGTTTCTTGATCCAAGTAAATAATGAAGAAAATCTATGGCCGACTAGAGGAAACAAACATCACTCACTAATAAAATCTAGGAATCAAACCAAGCAAACAAAACCTTCTGATTTCGAAGTCACTAGTTGGTGATGAAATCCAACATCATGAAGTCAAGACATGAAGGGGTTGGGATAAGTGGTTGGAAACATTACATTGACGACCTGCATAACGGACTTACACCCTGGTGAAAGCTCCCACACATAATCGTGGGTAAACCCTCCAAGGAGCCCAAGTGAGTTTGGCCAACGTCGATTCCAGGTACCGTGAATACTTGCCCCTTCATAGTCACCTCATGTAAAGACCCTAAATATATAGGCTACTAAGGTTACCAACTATAACAGTGATGCCTAGGGAAACAGTCGATAGTCTGATCCACGTGCAAAGGCAGGGTATCTATCCTGAAATAAACTCGAAAGGATTCCACTCATAATTGTGGGTATACCTTCAAGTGCCCCCCATAATACATGCAATATCTACACCAAGACCAACAAAGCAGGGTGAGTAACTCTTCCAGTCATAATGCGACCTCAGTTTTGACCCTTGTGTGAGAAGGGCTTCCCAGGACAAAATGTAGCAATTGGATTTGAACTCTCCCTATCACAAGATATTATTGTGTGTTTTGATGCTTTGGAGAGTGTGCCTCACAACCTATTCCAAAGCGCTATCCTAGCTAATGTTGGTGAAAAAGATCCCTAGAAAATAAAAGTTACTAATAAATTTTAAATTTACGTTGTATTTTAGAGGTTGTTTCTTACTCAGAGAGGGAAATGGGAGTGAAACTGATGAAGTTAATACCTTGACCCAATAAAATGAAAAAAGAGATGGATGTGCAATTTTCAATTCAATGAACTCTAGGTACAATAGGGAGAAGGCATTTATTTTGAAATACAACAAGCTACAAATTGCAATTCCTTAATTTCGAATGAACACAATTCCAAACAATCACAAACTATAAAATTTTCCAATTTCTTCTCTTTACCAATATTTCGAATGTAAAAAAATTTCTTGCAAGAGATAACTAAAATGAATAAATGATTCCAATTCTTCCTTTCCCAAATCAAATCATAGATATAAATATGAAAGGAAAATGTAATCAAAGAAAATCAATACACTCACAACACAATTCCCGAACCAAATTCGTAATGTAGACAAAAACGAAAAAGACAAGAAAACCTTTTGATGCAAGCAAGAAAAAAGCATTTCTTAATCAACAAACAATCTGACAAACAAAATGAATCCAAAACTTTAAGACAAACCAAATACCCTTTATAAAACAAGCACCCAGATGAAAATCCGAGATTATACCCTTGTGACAATGAGAATGAGTAAAAAACTTGCAAAATGAAAAGAAAGACTTTCAATCACTGAAAACCAATCAAAATCAAGATCTAAATTCAGGAATCGATCAAACATGAGTATAAGAAGTTCACCCCAATCTAATAAGGAAAATTTGGGTAGTAAAAGACAAAATGACTTACTCCATCAAAACCTATAGGAGTCGTCGCAGGCTGGGTATAGGCCACAGAGCGACGATCTAAGGTCATCGTAGGCCACTGGTAGAGAAGAGTGTGACGTCTTCACACTGGATTGGCTAAGCAGAGAGCAACGTCTCAAGGTCGTAGCAGGATATCAATGAGGTACAATGCGATGATGTCTGTAAATTTGAAAAATTTGGAAGAAAGACAAAATTTCTAAAGGAACTTCTAAACCCAATGAGTCTAGATGGATCACCCACAGACTCAGAGAATGAAAGTTATCAGAGGAAGGAAAGCTAAAGGCAAGTAGGAAGCAAAAAATCAAAAGGAGGTTGTATCCCTAGTATGGTCGTCATTTTTCTTATGGGACTTATCGGTAAATGCAAACATAAACAGATCTCCCTAGATCCACCTAGATCTAGAACAAAACAGAACAAAACATGACGCTTTCCCTAAACTCTAATCATTGAGTTTACTATCTAACAAGAGATGGGCAACATACCATCTAAATATCGCTTCCTCTTGTCACTTTCGTCCTAGCTCCACTCTATTTCTCCTGTGATGTTGAATCTGCAAGGGAACACAAACCAACCAAAGTGAAAGCAATATAATATACTCAACAATAACTTATGCATGTGATAAAGGAATCATACAATAAAACAAAGCAAGTTTTATAGGAAAGAAACATATCATTGTATCATATTAAAATGAAAGTGGATATTACAACCAAATCCTTGATGTTGCAAGGTCCTCTTCCGATGACCCTTTGCTCCAACACACACACTTCCTCCAATCCTTGAATGAAGAAGATCCACAATGACTTGATAAACTGAAATGAAGCTCTCAAGTATGAACTGAAGTAGAATTATTCATCCACTTCTTAGCCTATTCAATAATAATCTTTCTTGAATCAACATTCATTAACATTAGCCTTTTCCATGAGAAATCCCTCTTTATATAGGGGAAAGAAAGATGGTTGAAGAGATTAGGATGATCCCACCAAATCAGAGAAGCGAGTAGGATCCCAACCATACAGATGCCACCTCATCTTCTAGAATATCCCCTTCTAGAACTTTCATGAAGTTCGACCTTTTTCTTAGCCTCTTGACATCATCGCACCCTAGTTGTAGGGAAGCCTGCAGAGACGTCGCAAACTAGCTTTAGGGCATAGGGCAACGATTAGGCATCGTCGCACCCTACTTATGGTGTAGCCTGCGACGACCCTCCTTAATAAGGTTTTTGATAAGAGAACGTCAATAAACTTTCTCATGAAGATGGGCTCTTTTGGGAGCATGAACATATGTTTGTCAATGGATCATCAAGATGACCAAAATAATTCATAATAGGCCCAGATTAAATTTGGGACTTCGGGGGATTCACCTCTTGTGCGGCGAATATGCTCAATTCGTCGAACCCATGAAGTCCGAAGGGTTCTAAGGGTTAACACTTGCATTCCTTCTCTAGATTCGATGATCGTGAAGAACTTCAGCTCCTCCATAACCAATTTCATCCATTTGTCTTCCAAACGAAAGGATCTCTCCTTTCGGGGCTTGAATCTTGCTATCCTTCCTGAGCTTTGTCAGCTCCTTAATTACTTAGGTATTTTGCGTTATTTCTCCTGAACTTAACACTTAGAGAAATCTTTCATGCACCACTTACGCTCATTTGTCAACTCTAGAACTTAAGGGAGTTCTCAGTCTCTGCCCACCTCATAGAGACTCTGTGCATACATGCACTACCTCTCTTGAGCTTAACAAACTCCTTCCTTCAGAAAGACTGGGAGTGTTGGCATGCACACATGAGGCTATGCCCAAGGTCAACAAATTCACAGTTCATTTATTTTAACTTGAGCCACCACGGGGCTCAGGCATTTACGTGTACAAGCCAGAGAATTACTTATTTTCTTAAATACACAATTTGGAAGAATTAAAGGGATACAGTATAACCATTGAGAAAACATGCACATCCCTGCAACATTCATAGGATATCCAATTGTTATTCACAATTATCGCTTAAATACACAGGATACGAGAATACTTATCTATTACATGTTGTAGCCAACTAATTGACTATGGGTGTTTGCCTTTCCACCCAACCATACGCTTAGAGGCATTCATTCTTAGCGCTCTGGCCACCCCCATTTCAAGCCATGATATCATAAGGGAATTTAAGACAATTCTCAATGATCCTTTCTCTTTCACATCTTCCACAAGGTTTATCAGGTGCTTCCTCAACATCAAGCTCACGGCCTTCTACTTAGGTCCCGTTCTCTGCATACTCTCAAAGATTTCTCTCTTTGTCACACCCTCAACGAGGTTTATCAGATGCTTCCTCAGCATTAAGCATATGGCCTTCGACTCGTTCTCTGCTAGTGAGATACTCGCATTCTCCACTCTTCTTTTTATTCTCTGGCATGCCTTGCATGCACATCCCTCTTATCCTGTTCCTTCTGTCAGAAAGAAAATCGGGTCAGTCTGGGTCTGCAGGACCCTGTGGTACTTCGAGTTGACCTTCTGTAGCTAGATCATGCTTCCATTCATGGGGTATTTGATGGTTCAACCACGAGTCCTTTTCTTATTAACTGATCTCTTATAGTTTTCACATTCTTTCCTCTAGTGATATCATGGATAGTACTTTCAAGGCTTCACCCCCATAGTTAGTTATTGGCAATTCAAACAATAATACATTTACATTGTTCCCATGCCACAACATGGTAATCCTAATTGATGATTAATTACAAGTTGGAGGAAACAGGGGTGTTACAGGGAATGTAACATACCCACTATAATCCCCAATTTAATTGATGCATAATGTGGCTATGGCCAAGCGATGTAATATGCGAAATGTATTTTCTGATTTTTAATAAAAAGTAATGTGATGCCAACTTTTGGGAATGTGGATAGAGATGGGGGATGATTTATTCACAAGAGAAGAGAGTGCCTAAGAGGGGTGCAAGGGGGAATTTAACTATGGGTATTTAATCCAAACCTAGTTTTTAACTTTTATTATCATTTGGGGAAAAAATATAATTTATTTTTGAGTGTATGAGATATCAATCATTAAACTCATGTAAGAGGGTGGGTGTGAGATTCACATCCCGTAATTATTGGAAATGATGGGGAGGGAGAAATAAATATTGGGAAGAGTGAGCAGTCAATGGTCTTGGGAAAATAGAGGAAATTTGTATGGGGGAATTAAGAAGTTTTTCACAGAGAGTTTTGGGATGAACAACAAGGAGAGAGGAAGGACAAAGAGCACTAGAGTTATAGCAAGGAGGCAAGGCGAATTTGGGAGCATGATGGAGTGTTTTGGAGTGTATTGGAGCTGGAAATTGAAGAGCCAGGTTGTCAGGCCTGAAGAGTGAACTCATAAGTGAGTTGCACTGTAACAACAAGTGTTGTTGTTGGTTGATGGTAGTTTTCCTAGCAGTAAATTCCCTGGAGTTCCTAGCAAAGAGATTCCTAGTTGCATATTCTAGAGAGACCTTTATAAATGAATGGGATGCCTGATGGACTAAGAGAAGTGAAAGGGTACATTCCTTGGGTTGGGAAGGCCAAGGGAAAGATATTTGGAAGGAATTCATGATAGTTGTAGGAGAATACCAATGGGTTGTGTGATAATAAGCTATGAGTGGATTGTGAGAGGCACCCTTCTTTTGTGGATTCCTAGCCCCAACTAGGGGGTGACTTGTTTTTTAGACTTAGAACAACATGTATATGGTTGGGTGGAACATCCTTCCCAAGTAGTTGGTTGCATAAATGTTTTATAGAAGATAATTGTTTATTTATTTCGTGAGTTAATTGTTGAGTTTAATTGTTGTGCTTAACTTTGTGGATATAAATTATTTATTTTTGTTGTGAATGAGTTATTTGTTGCATTCATGTTCATTTAGAGTATTGTAGATGCATCTTATTATAGGTGTCAAAATCTAGTTTAAATTGAGAATTAAATTGTAGCTAGTAAACTTCAGTAAATAAATCAATAAGAAGAATTTTGTTGTTTATGTGTATTCCACAAGTATTATTCCCTGGTAGAGCTAGGGGACGTTACAGATCAACTGCTCTTTCTCAAGTTCTTTCCGCGACTCCTTTTATGGGTCTTCACTGTCCCCTGATTTCCTATCTGATCTAATATCTGAGTTCGAGCCTACAACCTTTTCGAACAACCAGAGCTTGTTTGCTAGAGCCACCATGAGGAAGGACATATTGCGAGATGTGTTAGCGACTTGATCTTCCATACTCACAATTATCTCCTCTATTGGATCTCTAGATTTGTTATGAATAGACTTGTTGGTCATGGTTGGGGTTCTACGACTTTTTTCTTTTATCAATTCTTGTATCCCCACAACTTTCCAAAAATATGTTATCGAGCAATTTCTGGATAATCATTGTGTATGAGGGTTTTGAAATGCCCAACATTTCAAGTGGAAACTCCACCCATCATCAAGGACATTTGAATATAACATGTTTGAAATGAGTGTTGAGGTTTGTATTTAAAGAGAAAAATTGGGATGAATTATTCTCCTCCTCCCCTCCTCATGCCCTCATCACCCTTCCCTATATCCAAGGCACCACCAATCTTATCTCAAAATGCTTGGCTAAGAAGAATATCAAAATCGCTTTCAAACCTTTTAAAACCTTGAAACAACCTTTTAGGACTGCTGAAGACAAATCCAACCCGATGCTTGGACCAGGAATTTACCAAATTCCTTGCTCCCGCGAAAAATCTTACATAGGAAAAATGGGTAGATCCTTCAAAGCCCATCTTAGGGAGCATATAGTTGATACCATCCCACAACTATATCTCCAAATCAACTATCGTCGAACATTCCTTCAAATCCAAACACCTCATTTGTTTTGACCAAACCAAAATTCTTGCCTCCGCCCCTTATTACTCCTCTCGCCTCAATTGGGAAGCTATCAAAATTGAAAAACATCCTAATAATTTCAATCACGAGGATGTATACAAACTTATCCAATCCTGGAAGCCCCCCTTTCATCTCCTTGAACCTTAGGATTCATTTTTATTCGCTTGGTTTGTCTACCTCTTTTCTTGTCCTCACAATATTTTTTTCCCTTTAGTGTCATCTTTTCGTTGGAGCCTCCCTAAATTTGTGTTTTCTCCTTGCCTCTTTAGTTTAATTCTTTGACTTTATTATCATTAATTTTATCTATATTAAATCCGGATCACCTCCTTATTATATTATTAAACAACCCTCATCTCTTCATTAGTTTCAACAAATATCATTACTTTATTGTCCTCACAACTCAATTTCCTTTATTATTATTGGATCTTATACATTTAACTTTAGGTCTATCCATGATCTCATGGATTAATAATTGATCTAAGCTTGTCCTCCTAATCTTTTGTTCCCTTTAATATCAACATATATGTGTTCTCTTTTTAATTCCTTTATTTCTCAATAACTTTTTTTCAACACCATTATTAATTATGGAGCAATCTTATTTCTCTATATGTTTATTTATCTATCATAACAATTTACAATCATAACTTTAATACTTCCTTCCTTTTAATTAATAATCAATCTAATATTATATCATTGGTAACAATTGATCTAATTACGTCTTGGCCTTCTATTTGTTCCCCTTTGATCATATTCTTTACTAAACCCCTCTTGCATCTATGATTCTTTCACTTTATTATCATTATTTTATCATTTATTATCAAAAGAATCTTGATGATTAATTCTTATTCATAACATTCATTTCACCAATAATTTCAAAAGACAGTTAATACTATTTTATTCTCAATATTCTTTCTACATCATTAGTTGATCTCAACGGTCATTTCTCCTCTTTATTAATAATAATTGAGCTCAACAACTAATTTATCCTAATTCCTTTCCTCAACGGTCACATCCCAATTTTTCTCTTTAAATACAAACCTCAACACTCATTTCAAACATGTTAGCTTCAAATGTCCCTAATGATGGGTGGAGTGTCCACTCGAAATGTTGGATGTTTCAAAACCCTCGTACACAGTGATTATCCAGAAATTGCTTGATAACATTATGACTAACTATGGAAACCTACATTCTCAATTTCCATAAATATCCCAAGAAAACCTACTCTGATACCAATATCATATATAAACTTCCATGGATATTCCATTGGACATTTCATCACAACAAATCTAATGAAATACTGAAATTTTTACTGTGAAGGTTAATTTCCTTTAGATCTCAAATTCTTTAATTATTGCTTTTCTTCTTAAAATGTATGAAATAGTTGAAATGCGAAGAAAAAAAGAGAACACAAATAAATACTCACACACCATCCACAAATAAATGCAAGATACAACTTAGGAAACCTAACATGGCAGAAAACACAGCTAGAAGGTCAAGCTGCTTTGCTCTCTTTTTCCAAATGAAAGTACAAAGAAAGAGGCACTCTTATGTGGAGTTCTCTTTGACACTACGGCCTGTATGGTTACTACATAATCTCTCCTCCTCTACTATGCTCTCAAAATACCACTCCTATGTTCTCTTCTCAACTATGGAACAAATACAGTACTAAAGAATGGAACCCTTTCTCCTCCTAGCGGCCCAGTATTTAACATAGCCTGATAGTCATCTAGGGTTAGGGTTTTGACTTCCTTAACCCTCAATTCTGATAAGGTTTTGGACCTTTTAGAATCTTCTTGAAAGTCCTCACGTTACTATCCCCATATGCGTGAATATCGAGGGATGACATGGCATCTTCTCGTACCATGATGGTCAACATGGTATGTCAACTTGTGATAGGCATAACTTTGGCACATGAACTTTGATTGAGGCATTTGATGCACCGTTGGAAAGGTCTTGAAGTGTAGAATATGGAATATTCCTTCAAAGGTAGGAAGTGGGTCTAGAAAAAAGTTCATTTTATGCCTAAAATGGTTTTGGAATATTTCAGACGATTTTCAACCTAAATTTTCTTGCAGTGAAAAATGACCCTACAAGCTGATCCCTCCATTTTTTTTCATTCTAAAAGCATAGAGATATATGAAAAATAATATAATGATCCAATATGGATCAAACCTTATATACAATAGTTATATTTGATGGCTTACCAAAAACAAATCATCCCTATACTTTACTTCTTTTCAAACATAAGCTAGAAAAAACGATATGAGTCATGCATGCATTTAAAACATATAGTCATCCCACTATAAAATATTGTGAATAGTTATAAGCGCTAGCATCATGTGTATATATCCCTTTCTACATTCACAACAAAAGGAGATACACATATAATCTTCCATAATAGGATGGAAGTAAAAATAACTCTAAGAATTCATTAGTAGAGTGAATCCAGTATGGTTGAAGCATGCTTCATGTATTGAAAAATATCTCAAGTAAAGATCTATTCATATATACATACAAGGAGACAATCAACTATGCATAAGGATAACATTGTGCATACATCACCAACATTCTTCGATACCCCGTGCATAACACTCTCATTATAATAGAGGGACATTAAACTCATTAGTAATATCAAATAATCAATACATACTATCAATCAAAACTTGAGATACTATTTCAACAAGTTATATGGATAATCCACTTCTCAACTTGTCATGGCCTGCACTTAATGGAATCAAGAGAACAATCCTTCATGTCACAATATTAAAAACAATTCACACAAAAATCATATGTATGCCATGTAAGTGCTTGGTATAAAACTATTGAATTAACCTAACAAACCATGGAAAATCCATTTGAAAACACTACCAATAGGTTTGGGTCAAGGATAGGTCAAAATATCACGAAGTAAATCACAATAAGGAAGGGATTGAGGCCTTTCATTTCCATTAAACCACCACAACAAAAATGACAGTTTGAATGAGGTCACCAAAATACAAATAATGTCACATCTGTATAGAATACATGGTCAAGACCTTGGATTGAAACTTCAATGATAGACCATACCAATTGTGGGATACTAAAAATAAGAATATACGCACAATTCTTCAAACTCACATGCATGCAACAAGTCGAATGAATTTTTACCTCTACATGTAGGGTATAACACCACAAATAGAAAATGAAACTAAGACTAATGGGTTGAAATCATAGGGGGGAAATGGGTTGTGACTTGGGGGATTAGAGGACTCATAGAAACACCCATTACCACTTTACCCAAGAATGAAAAACACACAAACAATACTGGAAATTAATAGGCCCTTAGGCCTACCTTCATTCCATCATGGTTGGGGTTCTTAGGTTGATTATTTTCCATTTGTTTCAAATCTTGAAACCCATAAATTATGCTAGCAAACTAATTCCCAAATGCATTGTGTGAAAGCTTGGGATATGTCACTAAGATTACCTTTCACCCACATGGGATAAAAACTAAAAATCAACAAGGGTGACCCAATACCAAGGATATAACCAAGCTCCCAATCCTTCAAATAGAAACATGAACTAGGTAATGTATGGTCTGAACCACAAAGGAGAAGGTTCACATAATCCTTGGGTTCAAAGGTTATAGAGTTAAAACTAGATAATAAGGTAGTTGAAATGGCAAGTGAAAATGCAAAGCACCGGGTAGGGAAAATGCAATGAAAAACCCAACCATCAACCACATATGTTGGATCAAATCATAGGGATGAGGATGAAAGCCTCCACATGCATGTGATTTTGCTATTAATTTGACATTAAAATCCCAGTACAGGATAGCCATGTGGCACCATATAAACCAAGTATCAACTATTAAAAAATCCCAACACAATCAGTAAGGAGGTGGGTGAGATCATATATTTTGGTTTCCAATGCTTATGCCTTACATATATTTTGAAACTTGGCCATGTATATACCAAGGTTTGGCATGGTCAAAGCCCTAGTTTCAACCTTATGCCATTTGTTATATTTTTTTATTGTTGCATCTTAGGCATTGGTATAATTAATATACCAATCCCAAATGGTTGCAATTAGAGATTAATTTCACAATTCACATTTCACAATTGATTGTGCACTAACAACATGTGCTTTGGTTGCAAGTCTTAAGAAAATCAAAACAATGAACTATATCAACTATCAACCACACATACCACTACATTCATCCCCAAATAAGCCACTGGTAGACAATTGTAATCACATGTAAGAAGGTCATTGACAATATGCACCCATATTAAGCACATAATCACAATAATGTTTTGTGGAACATGTCACCATCTTAAATAAACTATATAAACCATGGACTCAACCACATGCATGTAGTACCTCCATAATCAATATAAACACATTAGCAACATCATATAGAAAACCATGGATTGAAATTCATTACCAAAAGAAATGGACATAAATGGACTATCAATCAACAATCAGTATAAATGTATTTACCATAGTGCACATTAAAGGCATTTTGTCAGGCTGTTGGAGAACCTTCGGTTGGATGGCGGGATCATCCAATGTTCTCAACGAGTTGTAGCACTGACACTTTTCAACTTGGTGGTAAGACCACACTGGTTTACTTGGCCCAAACTACACCTTACTTCTTCGTTTTGTTTATTACTTAACAGTTATGTGTGTTTCTTATACTTATACAGTTCAACAAGTAAAGAAAATCCATACATATTAACAAAAAAATGCAAGTGGACAGCCAAACCATCCTAACACCCAAATTCTTAATACAAAACAACATTGTGTTGATCCTAACTTGTGCCACACACAAAGAAATTTTAAAAGGGAGATTGTGGTAAGTTTTCATAAAGAACATGTGTGAAAACACAAAAGACTCTTATTTGGTGAGTCACTTGATGTCCTTCCTTCATTGCATCAGTCATAAGTCTGAAAAAAACTCATCTCCTTCAAATCATGTTGCCTTTGCTTCAGAATGGATTGACCCACAATCCTCACAGACAAATTTCAGATCAATTGTTCTCCAACTTCAACTTCCTCCTTCCAAAAGCTCTTCTCCATCGTGCACTTATAGGAGCCCATCCTAAGATGGAACGTGCCCTTTCTTAGAGTCGATGCATTCGTTTGGTTTATTTTCCACTTTTTGTTTGGGTCAACTTGTGCCTAAGGGGTGCACATCCCTTAGGTGAGTCAGTCGACTCGCTCAAGCATGCCCACTTTCCCCCTAGCTGAATATTTTTTTCGTTCGAGCGTTGAAGTCGTGCTTTGATTGATTTTTCAACCTCTTCGTTGACTATGCATCCATAACATGTCTCCTTGGTATCTCTTCTTTAGTCACTCTCCTTAGTCACTCTCCATGTCCCAAAACAAATTTCCTAACAACTTAGCATTGCAAGTCCCATCATATGGTTCTAGTTCTTTCATCTTGATTAACATCTGCACAACGGATGAGCTTGACCCACTGGTTGCAGCTTGTTTAAGTAGTGTGATGGTCTCCTCTTGGTATTTCACTTTCTTCTTGAAATAATCTAGAGCGTCCTTCATTGCCTTAAGTTTTTCTTGAATGTTGTCGATCAGAGTACTAGAAAC